>CM060951.1:173047016-173344516 GCA_030765055.1 Mantis religiosa
AAGACGATTCTTAGGTGGCTGCAAGAGGCCTTGGCTGCTTCTTTCACCTCATAGCGCCAAATTTTCAGCTAAGAGGAGATGAATGACCAATTGATACCTTTGGTTTTGTACGCCTATATAGGAATGTTATTAACGGACTATAAATTTGATTGTCATTACAGTTAGATTTATTTACAACTTAATACAAATATAGCATTAAAACAAAGAAATACTTAAACAGTTGGGTGTACTACTACTTCACTTTTAAATCACAGACGCAGTTTTGTCCTTGTAACAGTGCATTTTAATAACGAGAAATACTGAAAGTAGTGAATTAACTTCACATGAAAGCTACCGAATTTCAAATGCGACCTCATTGCGGGTAGGAAACTGCCGATAATGTAGAACCTCATTAGCTTATATAACGAAACAAGTGAATAGTTTCGTTTAGTAAGAAAACTACGTAGTATTAAGTACGGTAGATAGGAAAGCTTCTGATTGTTACTTTTTCTTTTATCTGTGCCTAGATAAAAAGACGTCTAAACACAATAAGGTAAAGTCCTCCAAGATACAAAGTTGGCAATGCTTCCACATTTAAATTAAACACATACGCGCCATCACTTCACGCAGCTTCTCTCGTAGAAGAAATGCATGCAAGACAATGTAATTGGTTTCTAGATGATGCACTAACAACGTGAACATTTCTGGTTCTTTTAAAATGCAAACTGTGCCCGTAATCAAAAGAAGTGCACCGTTTCTAGAGAAGCTGAAAAACTGCTATCTTCCTTGTGAAAAACAAATGTTATCATCTAAATATGGTTGTTTACAGCCCTCATATGCTCTCTCTTTCCGATGCAGATCAACTAATTCCGATTTTCACATTCCCAAGTGTTCCTATTACTGAGGCTGGGAGATGAATGTCCCTGCAGGTCTCACCTGGTACACGAGAAATATCCACTGAACCACAAGTGCTTCACGTGTTGCGTTTGCAAGATGAACTAACTAACTGCCGCTCACTCTGGCCCCAAAATTAGCACCAACCTCAAACATTGGGAGAGCCACCTAGCATTTGACGGCTCCATTGTCACGTGACGACAAGATTTATTTTGAGAATATCGGCTTAAGGACGTGCTCTACAAGGAAAAGATGCTAATGATGCGTGATGGCATCTTAAGGTGTCACTCGCAAATATGCGGGGTGTTTGGCAAACGCCCCAATCATTGTTTCCCTATCCCCAAATGGTCGACGACCACGTGCTCTTCAGCAACATTGGAAATGGGTCAGGTGAGCGAAAAGAGTTTGGCTATGATTATAAAAGTTTCTACGTCTTACATTAAGAAGAAATTTGTCATATCTGGCCACGTTAAATTTTCTAACCTTACGAACCATAATCTCAATCTATTTGAGATACCAAACAAATTTTACAAAATGTAGATGCGGGCTTTCCTTGTTAACTGGTTTATTTTTGTACAGTAATGTGCTTTAAGAAAGATATTTTTTCTTTATTACATTTTTAAGTGTGTACAACATTTTTAAAATGCAACTGACCAACTTATTAATATTAGAGTAGATCTGTAATAGAATTGAGATGCTGTGTTTATCACATCAACATTTCATTTAGCTATCTTGAAAAGTTTCTGAGTACAGGTTCATTTGTTCCAGAAAATGTCATTCAGAGAAAAAAAAATTCAGAATAAAAATGGAAGGAAAAAACTTAATATACGCATTTACAAAGAAGAAAATCTGTTACTCATCCATATTTAGAAGTGGTGCTAATTCGTAGAACAAAGCTTTTCATAAAAGAGGAGCTAAAATTATTTCTCTTCTCTGCAAAGCGGTACAAAATTCAAAACAAAACATGGTAGACCTTTAAAACGTAAGTACTGTACCTACAATAATAAAATAGATATCAAATTAAAAAGTAAATTCCAATTTATAAGACTAAACAGGGAGCTAAAGCTGTAATTTTTTGACAATTTTCGAAATTTAATCTCCTCTAAAGATTTGCATTTACAAGTTAGGTACATTTTATCCCGGCTATGACGCAGTGGGCTACTGCGTGGAACTTTGGTTCCCAAATAGGAAATGATTCCAGGTTCGATCCCACCCATAAACGTGGGTCCAGTATTCACTTCACTGAACTCTAGTAGGAGAGAGGGGTAGATTAAAAGTTCTTTGGGTCGAGGTGCGAGGGCCAATGAACACTCTCCAACCTTCACATTTCTACTACTACTAGGCATATTTTATTAATAAAATTCCGCAACTCACCTTCGATTCAAGTGCAACAAATTCTTTATTATAAATAATACATTATTATTATTACCATTCACTATTTATTATGTTGTTCAAGGAAGCAGTTGCTGGAGGTCCTTGACTTTGTTTTGTTGTAACACTTGGCGGATCGCCTCTTCGTGCTGCCCAATTCTTTGTTTATGTATTTACGACTGATAAATTGTGCCAAACACTTAGAACTTTTGTACCATACATCAAGACAATGAGAAATTAATCAATGAGAAATGTTTATCAAACAGACACGCTTGAAAAAGAAGAAACAGATGATAAGGAGGCAGGGGTTACAGCATATATCTCCATAGCATGTGGAAAATCGATATCTTCTGTTCGAAAAGCGCGAGTTTCTTTTTTTTTTTTTTTTCTGGACTTTCTGCTTAACCTAACAGAAAAATGTCGAGTAGCTAAGGTCGCGGGGTCATTCCAGTAAAATTTCGTTTCAAGTTGTTAGATGTGACATAAAATTATATTTAAATACGGAATATGATCCTGTACCTCAGATACTGCAAACTAAAGAGAAGGCATGTCAATGGAAAAAGTATTATGGAATTCTAGCGGATAAATGAAGAAATGCTGAAGATTAAACAGGGAAATCCAGGACGACCAAATGAAAGTTTCATAATCAGGTTCCTGCGATAGCACGAAAAACATTACTTACTTTTGAATGGAAGAGATTGTGTAACTAATAAAAACATTCTCTTTGAAAAGAGAGATTAGTAATAAAACTTGAACAGTATAGATACAGTAAATAACGACAATTTATGTTCTAAGAAACAGAGAATAGAAGAAGAATCCTATAGAGAAAATGATCACTCACCTTATTTCTGCAAGTTTATTACAGTAAAAACGTCATTTGCTGAGTATAGAAAAAAAGTCATTGTAAGCTCCTATTTTCCGTTATTTTTCCTGTATTTACCAACAGCAAGATCCTTTGCCCCTATGTTAACTGTAAGAGATTAGTTCGATGCATAGGGAAACTTCCTAACTTCGCCTTACTGGAAATCTTCCCTCCTGCAACGTTTGTTCTTCCTTTCAACTAGCATCCTCAGTTAAGTCTGTAATATGCTGAAGATCCGCACAGGCTGGAGAAAGCTGAAGACATCTCAGTGATAGGGGCACTCAGCACCTCAACATGCTATTGGACCTTTCGTGTCCTTGGAAGAAACCGATGAGATGAAGGAACCACAGGACATGGGCTGCAGGAAGGACAACGTAAGTGGCAGTTCCGTGACATTCACTGGCTTAAGCAACCCGATGAAACCGTTGGAGCGTGGATCAGAAGGCCACCCCAGCAGGAATCGGGGAAGGCTTAACCCGGCATTGGAGCCTTGAAGAACCATCCTCTGGAGGAGCCGAGAACAACTTTCAAATCTCAAGCCTACATGCCTCTGTAGCCGTCGAACTATTCAGTACAATGAATATGTTATTATGCCTTATGTTCTTATGCATGCTGGACTCATTTTCGGGTACTTCCAGCTGTACTCCGCACTCTTATTTTTGATACGCAGGCCCCACATAGAACTGAGATAATGCCATCAAACTCCCAAGCGAATACAGATATGAGCATACTGTTAGTTCCCTTGTCAGTGAATGACGATCAAGACTGCTTACATGAGCCAGAGTTGATTACTTATCGGACATGATTCCTAGAAAGCGTTTTCAGTTTCGTAGGTGAAGTGATAATCTAAGGAATAAGGAAATAATTTTTGAGCAATTTACTTCAAGTATTTTTCGAAATACTTTGCTAATCGACTAAGCATTAAAATGTATATAAATTATTGCACTATTATCACTTATTGATAAAGGGCGCGCGCATATACAAACACGCGATCACATGCGTGGGCATCACGGTATTGTCATTTATTTCTTTACTAGCATATTTTTGTATTGAGGTAGTCAGTTTTTCTTGCTAGCATGAAATGAGACCCGTTTTAAATTTCAGATATTCTTTAGTTATGAAATGTCCATCGTGGTTTCAAAACTAGGGGTCTGCATTTACGAGAAGTGCTTCATTTTTACCACACAAGACAATGACAGATCACCACAAGGTGTGCAAAATACTGCATTGGAAGTCAGGGCTGCCGCCAGTGGGGGTCGAGCCTGTCCTCGGACAGAACAATCTCTTCATGTGTTGCCACAAGGCTCCAGTATCATCTTGTACGTATTCATCGGGGTTACAAGGGTACACGTTACGTTGTTTTAAGGAAAGTTGGCGCGTTTTCAATAGAAAACATTAAACAGCATTATTCCAGGGTCTTTGTCCGCTCATTGTTATATACATACCCTTGGAGGAACTGAACGATGATTCTGAAATATTTCACTTGGTTTTGCTAAACATATTTTAATCCCAGAAATGCGCAAAGAAATGAAGAACTGAATGGCAGATTACTTTGCTTTAAATTAAGCAAATGAATGTGCTAAGATTTCAGGAGTAAACTTAGCATATTGAAAGGTCCTTTAAAGCACACTTTAATAACTTTTCCTGTGGTATCAGCCATATGCAACATTTTCACTAAATCATTTCAGTGTATACGTTTGTTATTTTTTAGTTTGTTTCTTACTATGTCACAGAAGTTCACTGCATAGTAGAACAGTAAGCTTTCGTAGGAATAGGCTGTAACGCCTACTTATACGATAGTTAGCAGAAATTAATGTGGACACTCCAGATTGTTTGGATAGCAGCTGATCAATGCGAAGTCTTGTCGAAAAGTGCACAATCTCTTACGAAGATAGATGCATAGTGATAACTAGGGCCTGGAAGTTGAGCCAAAAATTCGTGAAGTTAGTTGTGCATGAGTTATAGATGAGTTAATCATCAACTCTTGCTGTTGTTAAACAGAAAAACAGGGGAAAATGTGCCTTCAGCGTCTAACGTTAATGCAGACAGGCTGCAGACGGTAGTTTTTGTCATGATCTGTGCAACATGATGGTGAAGCAAATATGCCATTCTGGAAAGTAGAAAATAGCAGTTTTTAGGGGAAAAAACGTACAGGAAAAGATATTGCTAGCCGAATCCACGATAAGCAAGGAATACCTAAAGCTGTGCTACGAAGTCGTACTTCAGAATATTAAAAACTCCATGTGGATTTCCATAGACGAAATGACAGACTGTATAGGAAGGACTGTAGTGCGTGTAATTGTTGGTACTGAGTACACTAAGGCACATGCACAAAGAATGTACTGTCCACCAACGCAAAGAACGTCCCTGAGAGGAATGTGCCACCCTTACACAGTGGGACAAGGACAGTGAATGTGTGTGACAAAGAACGCATGCTTCACAAGGAGCAAAACCGTTAAAAAACTTACGTCCTTTTCACTCAGTATACTAAAACAAAGAAGATTTATTCGCAAAATTAGAAGTCGTCAAAATGTTTTTGTATGGGCTGTAAATGAACTGACCTGGGGTGTCAAACATGTCGAGAGAGGGTGTTGGAACCTTCTCCAACCCCTCTGCGTCTCATTCCCCAGGTACTTTCTTTGCTGTGCCAAACAATACTATTGTCACAACGAATTTACTTTTCATTTACTTTGCACGTTGTAAATACTAATGATTTTGTTTGTATTCATATGTCTAGAAAAGATCAGTATCCTTGTATAATGGATGAATAAATATACAATATATTCTATGACACTGTGTCCATCGTGTGACTACGTTTGATAGATTACCATTGCCCGTGACCTGCATTGTATGTGTGCGACAACATGGCTGTCAATCCCTTCCCTACGTTTACGAGACGCAATAATTTTTGTTTTGGCTAAACTTCCGGATCCTAGTGATAACCAAATATCAGGCAAGTATTACTCTTTTTCTCAAACCTAAACCTGTTGTGTTGGTAGAGGTTGACTACGGTTTTACGTTGTCAAGAGCAAACAGTTGATGCAAGCGTGAAAGTTTAACTGCTACTATGTCAGGTCGGTCATAAAATGCAGCCGGCTTAAACCGTTTCTAAACTGCGGAAAACAGACAACCCCATGAAATGTTGCACGCCGTCAATTTAGATAAATATAGACCAGGAAGAGGAAAGACAGATTTCTTGAGCGCAAGGTCGGGTAAGGTCACATCACTTTTGTGCTCAAGTGGCCTGCTGTTTAGTTTTAAAGACAGGCATAAACCCTTCACTTGGACTTTATTGCCTTCATTCTTCACTCTAATACTAACTTTACAACGGATATCTCAGACGTTCTAGAACAACCGAGGTTCCTTTTCTAAAAAGACGGTTAAAAACCAAGGAAAAGAAAAGAATTCTATGACGAAAAGAATACTGAAAAATGCATTTATAACCAAAAGAAAGAAAAGTGTTATTAGGGGTAGAAATGTACAGAAACATGGGTTACTATACCGGGCTAGTTGACAATTCCGCAATAAAATCTGAGGTTGGCATACGGAAAGTGCCGTCTTCGATTCCCGTCAATCGTCACTTTAACCTTGGATTTTCGTGGTTTTTTTTTTTTTTTTTTTTTTTTTTTTTTTTTTTTTTTTTTTCTTTCTCCTCTGGTCGGTGGGCAAAAGGTGGGGAGTTTTGCTCAAATCACGATTTGCTTCCCCACATTTCCCTTTCATTTTACTTCCTGTTCATGTTTCAGTTGAGCTCCCAGGTTTCGCAGGTGAAAGGCGCCGGGCAGATGGTGCGGAAGTTTGCTCCAAGGAAGGAGATCCTTCAATGGCGGGTCTTGAAGCCAGTAAATGTAAGGGTATTCTGCACGTCTCTGCGACCTATAGCCTTCTGTGGAAGGCTGTTCTCCAGGGGTTTTAGCCACAATTGACCTGCTTAGGTCAGTGTGCACCTAAGATCCGTGTGATCTGGTCCATTTGCAGCTATAGATAAGTTTATATTCAGAAGTTGATTCCCACAATATGTTTTCAATGCAGTACCTCAGACATTCTGCAGCAGGATGTGTAAGCAGAGAAGAAACGAAGCAAATCAAGTGAAACTAATATTTGGAAATGATACAGTACGAGGGGCACTTAAATTTTGAGCCTTGGTAACCCTGAATGTTGTAGGTGCCATCTGACGTTTCCAATAAAAAGTTTGACACTGTTGACAATCTACATTATTCTGTCAATAGAGCATAATTTGTTTTCTTTACGTTAACTTGAAAATTGTGTCTCAACAAAAACATGAAATTAACTCTTGAAAATTTTCGTGCAATGATTTATTACGACTTTCGACTTGGATTATCAAGACAAGAGTGCATCGATCAACTAACTTCCACATTTGGCGACGAAGCTCCATCCTTCATCACTGTGAAACGCTGATATAACGAATTTAATCGTGGCTGCCATTTGCTCAATGATGAAGTTCGTGAAGGTTGTCTAAAATTAGTTGTGCCAGCAAACATTGATGCTGTGCAAAAATTAATAATGCAAAATCGTCATGCGACATATTATGAGATTGAGGCAACCCTAGGCATTAGTTCCACCAGCATATATAAAATATTGCATGATTATTTAGCCATGAAAAAGGTCTGATCTCATTGGATCCCACATAATTTGAAGCAATCTCAAAAAGATGCTCTGTCGATTGGTGTACAAAAATGCTTAAGAAATACAATGGTAGTGCCTCAAAAGACGTATATAAGATTGTAACAGGTGACGAATCATGGCTCTATGCCTATGAGCCGGAATGTAAACAGTCGACTGTATGGGTGTTTCAAGACCAAGCAAATCCAACAATAGTTGTTCGCACTCGAAGCACTTCGAAGCAAATGGTCACCTACTTTTTCAGCAAAACTGACCACGTGGCTACAGTACCTTTAGAGGAACACAAAATAGTCAATGCAGAATGGTACACAACCATTTGTTTGCTGGAAGTCTTCAGTGAGGTAAGGAAAACCAACAAGAACCGTAGGATCGTTCTTCAATTCAAGACAATGCGAGCGCACACACATCTCGTCTAGCAAAACACAGTATTTGAAGGCTATAAAATCGAAATGATAGGTCATCTGCCCTACACTCCTGATTTGGCCCCCAATGACTTTTGTTCCCGAACATCAAGAATAAATTGCGTAGACAATGATTTTCCTCAGCAGAAGAAGCCATTGATGCCTTCAAAAAACATATTTAAAAGGTGTCTCAAGAAGACTGGAATAAATGCTTTGACAAATGACTCAAATGGATGCCAAAGTGTATTGATCATAAAGGAGAATATTTCGAAAAAACAAAGCAGTTTTCAATCAGAAATTACTTTGTTTTAATTATTAGGCTCAAAATTAAAATAGTGCACCTCGTATATAGTATTGCTTGATTTTGATTCAAGGGTCCAGAACTTTATCTCCATTATCACCATTATCATCGTTGGCACAGATGATTGATATTTCGTAACAAGTTTCTAGCTTCGACGTCGTTTCCTCATATGGCATTTAAATTTTGTTTTAAGTGCAACACCTCTAGGTCAGTAGCTGCATTGTCAGATAAGAGAGTATCTTTAAGACAAAATTGTGGCACTAATTGATGCTGATATGAATCCAACTGTTGTGGACAAAAATTATCATCATCACTCAACTTTGAGAGGGTCTGCATTACACCACTACAGCTTGAGTAACCTGTCTCATTTGAAAGTGGATTTCAGTTTTCAGTAACTATAGTACATTTTATAATTACACGATAATCGTAACCAAGGTACTCACAGCAGTAAAGCTAAATCAGATCCTGTCACATGATTTACTGCACATGGTGAAGATATTCTAATTTCTCTGATAGTCTAAAGTTAGATATAATTGATTTCTACTGATGGAAGCAGGGTAGCAATCAATTCTACTCCAGTCAATGAAGACCACATCCACCAAAACTTGCAATAGAGAATTGCACTTAAGGCCAAGTGGTCCCATCATGACTAAAAGAAATTAAACTCTTGAATCATTTTGGAGTCTAAGAGTTTGAAATTCCTTCCCTATAGTATGTTGCAGAAAAATAAAAGAAATTAAACTGTTTCACCACCATGGATAGGTTCAAAATGATTATGCCTGCTGTTTATGCTTGCAACTTCTGTGATTCAACAAATGAACAAAAACTCGCAACATCTGACACATGCATAACATGTGCGACATTTATTAAGATTGCATGTTCATAAAAAGTCCTTCAATGCAACCAATTTTAAAAGTTTAAGCAAGTGATCTAATTTATGGACAATATTATAATCAGATGCTGTAGTTTGTTCTAAAATTAGATTCAGTGGGTATTTTTCTTTAATTAAAATTATGGCTAAAACAAAGAATATAATTTTGAAGAAAAAAAAACCGAGGCTGAAATGGAGGTATAAGAATAAGAAATGTGACAAGAGTGAGAGAGATGTAAGGTTGAAGAGGGCATAAGTATATAAATATGTGCAAGAAAATGAAAGAATTAGATATAGAATTGCCAAAAAGCATTCCTCTGGATGACAGTCAAGTCATGACAGCAGAAGGTTTCCATCTATCAGAAGACATAACAAATGTTGTTCAGTTAAATGAATAATTAACTTTTGTTACACTTGATTCTACCATGTTTACCACTAAACAGATGTGTGGCAAAGCTTAGGGGCTGAGATTTCTATGAGATTTTCTCTTACTCCAATGGATGAAATATGCCATTGGATGCACTTCTTAGCCATTTAATACAATGTCTGAGTTTTGTAATTTGCTAGTAACTATACTTTAATGTGATATATCAAATGATTCCGAGATATTCATATTTACTTTCTCTACGGTATGTGCCTAATGTATAAAGTATTGCATTTCACCCATAAACTCAATACCAAAAATGCAAGGTTTATGGACCTCTGAATGTATAAATTAATAATAATAATAATAATAATAGTAATAGTAATAATAATAGTAATAATAATAATAATAATAATAATAATAATAATAATAATAATAATAATAATAATAATAATAATAATAATAATAATAATAATAATAATAATAATAATAATAATAATAATAATAATAATAATAATTTATGTATTTATTTACAGAAGATCAATGCATAAGAGAGGGTGGGAGGAGGAAGATGCTTGAAAAAGAGTGAGAGAATGAACAGCATAACTTAAAAATGAAATGTGGAATAGTTAACAAATTTGGTTCCTAAGCCCAGTATCTTCCAAAGATGTGACAGTTTTTTTTTTTTTCAAGAACATCTCCTTCTCCCAAACCACTTGACATTAAAAACATTGTTATTTTTTTATTTTTTTATTTTTTTAAAACGCTTTTTAATAGTTTTATTGAAACACCTTATACTTAACATATTTACATGACAACAAATTAATTTTCAATAACTTTTAACCATTTACAAGACAGGAATAGGTTATTACTGGTTTCAGTTTTTCATTACTATATGATTTTTTTGTGAAGTGCTGACACCATTCAGTTGTTTCTCGTAATCTCATGCAATGGAATTTTATAGCCGGCATATAAGCAACTCGCTTTATGAAGATCTTATCACTTCAGTCTGCCGAATCTGCTCTGTACATACAATAAAATGTAAAATAAAACCATTTTTATCTTAATTTTTTTACAACCATATTTTCTTCAACTAATGTGTACTGGACAGAAAAATAACACTTTCATAGTAATTTATTTCAGGATAGAAATACAAATAAATCATAGAGGAAAAGAAAATCATGTGAAGTAACACTAGATTTTTACTTTCTCTACTAGTACAGTAAGTAGGGGAAGCATTGTACTCCAACCAGCAGTTACCAGAAATACAGCTAAATCTAAAATAGTATTTCTAGAAAAAGGTCCGTGGGTGCATGTGGTGTACAACTGAATAAATATTTTGTTTGTTAATGACGCTGCCAATTGCTAGAATCATATCAACATTGCTAGTGAGTTAAAATTTCATCCTGCAGAAGTTATGACTGTAAATCTACTAATAGGGGGCTATCACTTTTAAGCACACTTAAAAACTATTGGTGTGGGCCAGTTTTGTACCTGCGACCTTGAGATCTGTAAGCCAGTGCCTAATCTACTGAGCCTGCCAAATCAGCCCTCTGTGTGTACATGCATGTGTGCATGCACGAGTGAGTGCACAGCACAATTAAAAAAAAAAAAAAATCAGTTAAAAACCAAACTTGGTATTTAAGTTCAGCTCTTCTAAGCATGGGACACAAAGATTTTCAAGAAAATCCTCCCACTCTAGACCACCATTTAAATGGAATATTTTGTCAAAACTTTTATTTTCTCAGAAATGGCTCAATTGATTTTGATTAAAATGCTATATATTTAAAACATTTTCAAGACAAATGAAATGTGTACCTTGAATTTTTTTAGGCATGTTCTCAGAAGTCCACTTCATTTTGAAGTTACTTTTATCAAGTTCACCAGTTATTTTTAAATAATTGGTAATCTATAAGAAATAGACAAAATCTTACTACACATAAAATTTGGAGCTTATTAAAACACAAAATTTTTGTCAATTTTTTTTTCCTTTCTTTTTGCTGAAGTGTACCATTCTGGAGATATTATTTGTTATTTGTCTGAATATTCCAATATTTATAGTTTCCTCAAATGGGAGTCATTATTATGATTATTTTTTTAATCTCTTGTCTGTGCAAAGACAATGTAATTTCAACAGAATAACCACCACTTTAAACAACTCAGTATCACTTAAAGCTATATTCTCCTTGTAACTACAAGAAAATTAGCAATAGCGTAATTTTTGTAAATGCTATCATAAGTAGAGGAAGAAGCATTTGTAGGAATAATTTACACAACAGTAAATTTATACAAGAGCAACACATCAGATTCTTTTTTTATCGTATGCTAATACAAAACAATCCATTACTGAATTGCTTATATCTGTCCTGAAATGTTTATTTTAAGTTCTTAGCTTGGTTTTTAAAAATAGCTTTCAAAACATAATAGCAACATTTCAATATTCTTAAATAGATATATTTTAACTATTTCCCTGATCATCCCCTGTCCTATCATATGTGCCATATGACTAATAATCGTCCGATATGACTTAACGTTGGAGGACATAAATTAAAAAAAAATTGCTAATAAACATAATCATATACTTTAAAAGTATTCATTTTGAGAAGTTTACAACAACTGTGTTATAATAATGGAAACTGTGTGTCCAAAAGACAGAAAATTTTATTACATCAGAAAGTTTTTAACATATAAATAAATAAAAATATAAAATAAAGACAAATTGAAAAGGAAGAGCTGAATTTGCTAGGTAGAAACAAACTTAAGCATATAAACTAAGCCTTCAGGAATATGTAAATGTATTAATTTTTGGCAAGAAGACATATTTAAACTGAGAATTAACCACTTTAAACGGTTAATGAGTTTATCTAATAAATTTAAGGAATTTAGAAAAACTTCTGAAATTTTGAAGAAAAAAATCATCTATTTAAAAACACCAAACTGGCAAATACTGCACGCCAAGTTTTAATTCACAGTTCCAATTCAACGGATATTTGTGGATCAGTGCTGTAAGCAACTGTGCTATGTTTAAAGATTATTACCATCTCTGTTCACATGTGTAGTACTTTCAGCATATGGCTGGGCAGTAAGCCAATTGCAACAATCTTGAAGCTAAATGAACTGGTCTTTCATCCTTGTCACAGGAGAGAAATAGATCAAACTGGCAAAATTGTTTCTGTTATAGCTTATTTTATCTCTAAGCTTCATGAATATGATCAGAATAAGAACAAAATCTGTTTAGAGTAATATAATTTTGAGTCGAACTAATACTCAATGCTCCATTTATTGCTAGTATTTACCATTCCATTAGCCGACAACAGCTGATGATGTTAGGAAGATCCTAACGAAACGCATTCTAGGTAAATACTAGCAATAAATGGAGCAGTGAGTATTAGTTTGACTCAAAATTATATTAATTTTGTGCTTCATTGTATCATAGTCCTTACACATTGGAATCTGTTTAGATATTAGAGAGTTATGGTACAAATTCAGAAGAGATTTTAATCTGCTATTACATGATAAAATAACACACTCCTTGGCAAGACAGTGCAAAGAAAACAGCAATGTAGTACTATAATTCAGATGAAATGAGCATTAATTAATGAGATTAGTATATGCAGAGTAACTGAACATCATGTGCTAACATACTACAGCACAATACAAAAACCACACTAAAATTGTATCATTTCTATCAAATGTGAGCCCATATGAAATAAAACAGAGGAAAATTTATTTTGTCTCTCTCTTCAGTATAACTAGAAACTACAGTGTCAAGTACTGAAATAATTTCAGGCACACTACAATTCACTCAGAAAACAGAAGCAACAGTCTACTTTTGACTGTACATGCTCTGATACAATATTATTCCTGCAAGCTATAAAGTACTGCAATTTTTGTAGCAGTCTCCAGTAGGGCATGTAGGTATATGATGTAATGTAGTGACTATAAAACAGCTAATATGCAATCACATTAATCACATTGATGTTCACTAATATTCACAATTCTCTTAAGCAGCAATACAGAGATTAAGAGCTATTATAACCCAAAGTTGACACTTCAAGATCACTGTGCAAGTGATAGGTACAGAGGTATTTTTTAGATATGGCATATGACAAAATGTTGATGGTCGAGTCCACATATATATTTGCAAGAAAAAGGGGTGTCAAGTTAGTCATCTGTCATCTAACCTACTAGTTTTCTAAGCAGCCTGCAGGTGAAAGCAGAGATCTTACACCATTGATTTGCATGATGTCACTTGCACACATCTGAGCAAGGTCACGCGCCAGTTCTAAAAATACCTCTGTAGTGATATGGTGCAAGCTTTAACTGCAGATTGTGTAGGAAAGACAGTGAAATAGTCTAACATGTTTTATGCTGCTGTGAGGCATTGGTCCCAGGAGATACAATGCTTTTGGAGAAATATTTGTAGAACCAAAACAAACAACCGTAAGCATTGGAAGGCTGCATTTCTTAGTAAGGGATGCAGATTGGCTGTAAAACCACAGGTAGCAAAATAAACTCTAGGCTGAAGTGCACTTGGAGATGATAGGCTACTGTACTGAAAAAGATAAGATATGGTGTCACTGTGAATGATACAATAAACATTGCTGCACTGCTCACTAGTTAGATGATCTCAGTTCCAGCAGAAGCAGGCACCTTCTCTTATGAAATATTTGTTACTGTTCAGGTATGTGCAACAAAGAGTTTTCAAACAAACAATTTGAAAAATCTTGAAGATATTAGTGGCTTAATAAAGAAACATAGCGGAAACACATGATTGCCCTTCATCTTATTGTGTTAGAGTTTCAAGAGTTGCAGATAAACTTTGCAGCATAAAAGTGACATTTGCACTTCCTTTATTCCATTTGTGAGTGCTACCTTTTATTTTAATACATTTTTGTGACCTTTTTTCATTTATTTTTGTAATGCTGTAGTGCATTGATAAAATGCAGTGTGAGCCACCCACTAAGTATATGTGCAATGGAGGTGCATAGATTGCAAAGTCTCTACTCAAAGCAGTGTAGCAAAACTAGAACTTCAATATTGAGGTATTGGCTAATATTACGAATTTTAAAAAATCTGATGTTTTCACACGAGTTTCTCTTCTCTTTCTTCAGTAAATTACTGAAGCTTATTCTATGTATTTGTTGTCAATAGAGTTAAAATTTTCATTATACAATTGCACATTTCATTGCAGATATAAGAAGAATACAGTCCATAAAATACCTGCTGTGGAAGGGGTATACTGGTTTGATTCCTAAGTGGGGGTAAACATTTTTCTCTAGCCAAGACAATTCCCTTTTCTTTCATAATTGGAAAGTATGAAAAGTGGATGAATGTGTATGTGTGTATGAGATAATTATAAAAATTCAAAGAACCGGAAATCAAATAACAACTGTATACAAGTTAACACTGTTGTCAATAGGCAAAATGTTTCAAAGGTAAGATGGCCAGTGATGTGGCCATAAAGGCAGGTATAAATAGAACAATTAAAGAAAATGAAGGTCATTAACTGATTCATATCACTTTTCTATAAGATTCTTACTTCTAATAGAACATATACAGTAGGGAAGAGTGGTCCATAGTGAGACATGGGCCACAGTGAGACACTTACAATTTTTAAATATTGTGTGTAAGTTAAGAAGTGATGCACTCTGGTTGTGAACAGAGGAAATAAAGTTGCAGTTGGCAAATCTGTTTAAATCCAGAATTGTAAGGAATGTTTCTGGTCACAAGCAAAATTTCATTTTCGGGTGAGTTAAGTAAAATTTTCAAGGTGTACTTAGTAGATCATATAGTTTTATTCTTTCTTTATATCATTATGAATTTTGGTTTTCTTAAAAGTAGTGGTTTTCTTCTTCAGAATTAAATAAATAATGAACAGTAGGGTTGAAGTTTAAGATTATGTAAATAATAAAAATATCTTTATTAGCAGTTGGTCCACAATTAGACAGTGGTAGGTGGGGCAGTGTGGGACACTACTTAAATTTAGAAATTTATTAAACTCACAATCTGTTTTCTTCCAGAATGCTACAAACAGGCAAAGAATGTCTCAAATTGGTACATTCTCAATTGATAGCATGAAGGAAGCAGTGGACCTTGTTTTGAAACATCCCTTTCTGTGTAACATCTGCCTTCAAGCGAAGCATGACGCCAATAAATATTACTGCAGGTTTTCGTAAGACTGGAATATTCCCATTCAATAGGAATACATTCACAGATGATGACTTCTTACCCAGTAGTGTAACCGACAGACAACTACCAGGATCATGTGACTCAGCAGTTAATAATATTGGAGCACAACATGTCGCCAGAAATAGAAGTTCTGAAACTGTCTTGGGAGAAAGTGAACCCTCAGTAAACACTTGCAGAGAAATTGAGAATGATCCAACACAAGGAAGCTCTCAGTGTCATGAAAATCCTGATGCTGAACTTCAGGAGGATTTGACAAGCTCGCCATCGACTATGAATAGATAAAAATAAGTGACATTGTAAGCCCTCGTGAATTTAGAGGGTTACTTAAGGCTGCCACCAGAAAATCAACTGTGAGGAGAAAGGGGAGAACCATGATAGCCACAGATACACTCAAGAAAAAAGAACTAGAGGAGAGGGCATTGAAATGAAATGAAATTTGTAGTGTTTAACGCCCGCTTTTACTACATATGGCACCGCAGGCGATGACACTGATGGTACATGAGATGAAGATGGAGCACCGGTGGAATGATATGGCGGGGGAAACCGGAGAACCCGGAGAAAACCTGCCCCAGCGCCGTGTTGTCCACCACAAATCTCACTTTGCGGTTGCCTGAGATCGAACCCGGGCCGTCTTGGTGAGAGCCAAGCGGTCTAACCACTGAGCCACAGCGCGGCTGGGCATTGAAATGCAAGCCAATTAATTCTGGTTTTACATAGCAGGAAAGAGAGCCTACTCTGGACGACTGTGCTTGACTGAGTTTGCAGGAAAATAAAAAAGGACATTACATTGTACAGGTCATAAAGGGAAAGCATGCAGATGAAGATATGGAAATATCATTCCTGCGGAAAGAGAAAAATACAGACAAGTTTGTGTTTCCGGAGGTTCCAGACGTAGCTTCAGTGAATGAAACTGTTGTAAAGATAGTGTTGATTCAGCTACAACTGTGACTTAGTGACTTAAGTAAATTGTACAAGTTATTGCTGTTCCAAATTAAATAGCTTTATCATTTTAGTCATCGCTATAGACAGAATAGCTAACTGTTGAACCTGTTTGTAATTTCTCTATATTTACCTAAGGTTCATGCTGGAAAAGTCTGACTGCATTTAAAATGGAAAAGCCCAATTATTAAAATTGTAGAAAAAGGGGCTGGTATATAATCACTCTTTTTACAAGTTATAAGGCATACAGTATAAGAAGGCATATGAGGTGGAGCTAGGGAGGGCTCACCTAGGACGACCGTCCTACCACAGGCATGCAGAGTTGCCTAGTTCAGAATGCACAGCACAAATGTGAGCAACAGAGATTTCTCTTATTCACGTAACCAAAATGTTAATATTGAATGTTACAGTTTATAATGTTGTTATAATTATCCTTTGCTATGTAAGTTGATGTTTTGATAATTTTTCAGACAGCAAATGTTACTTTCCACATCCTCTCTCCCTATCTTCCGGTCTCTGGCACATCAGATGGCAACAGCACAGCTACCATGTGCATGCATTGGTTCAACTCATATGCTTTCTAAAAATGTAATATTAGACACATAAGGTACGTTTTGAGGAAAATACAACCACTAGCCAACAGAAAAAAACATCAGTCTATCAACATGAGCTCTCCATATAGCCATTGCAGTTCATATTGAAGCTGCTGGTGTACTAGATACTGAAGATTTTTATCATATACTGAAACTTTTTCGAAACACATAACTAAAGCCTTCCCTCATATTTTTAAAACATGGTACAGATACATAGACGACATCTTTGCAATAGTGCACTACAAACAAATAAATGATGCTTTGAAAGTACTCAACCTGCAAGAACCCAGCATACAATTCACAGTAGAAACTGAAGAGGACTGTACTCTACCTTTTTTGGACCTTAAAATCACAAAAAGCAATGAAAAACTAGAATTTGGTATTTATAGAAAAGTAACACACACAGATAATTACATCAAAGCAAATAGTTTCAACCCAATTCCACACAAACATGCCACCATCAACAGTCTCACACACAGATTAGTAAAAGCGGGCGTTAAACACTACACATTTCTCAGCCAGCAAGAATATCAAAAAGAGTACCATCAAATCTTAAAAACTGCAATTAAAAATGGATATGGAAAAAACCTTGTATATAAAAACTAAAATCATTCAAACTTCAAAAGAGATTAAAACAGAACACAGCTATCACACCAATAAAACAAGAAATTAGATTTGCTAAATTTACATACCACCCCTGGGCAACAAAAAAGTTCCAAAAAATGTTCAAGAAATACTATATAACATTGGCACCAAAATACAATTACAACATTAAAAACCTATTTAACAGTAATAATACTGATAAGATAAAACCAGAAGAAAAGTCAGGCATTTACAAGATTAAGCGTAAAGACTGTGAAAAAATTTACATAGGGAGGACAAAAAGAAATATAGGCACTAGAAAGAAAGAACACTTCAGGCACTAAGATACAGAAATATTGATAAGTCCACAATAGCAGCTCATTTCTGGTCTGAAAATCATGAAATTGAAGATAGCACCGAATTACTAAAATACGTACAAAAACATAGTGAACTTGTCATATGGGAGAGAATATACACAGAAAAACATAAAAACCAACTAATGAACTTTGAAATCCCGCCAGAAGAAAATTCCACATTTAAGTTAATCACTAAATCAACAGATGGCAGCAGTAACTCCAGAATTACCCACACCACTGGATCAAGCTTCAGTCGCATAAGAGCCGAAGATGCAAACGATGGTTTGCGAAACATGTCCTCAAAATAGGTACGTAAGTTAAGCCGATGTGTAATAAATATGACTCATCTATAAATTAATAATTATTATTTCGCTTCTCTGTGGTGTTCCATTACAGTTAAATCTCAATATACTGAAGTGTTTCAATTATTCTTCATAGCATTTCACACTACAAAGATAACTATAAGCTGTAGCAAAATAAGTTATTTGTCTGCAGTGTAAGTTAAACCAATGTATTAAATATAAACTGGGACAGTGCTGCCTTAGTTTTCCTTATGGAATTTGGTGTCCAAGGTTATACTGCAAGAATTCCTCTAGAGGAATTAGTAATATAAATGCATACAAAAGCCAAAGTGAAAATTTGGGAGTTTTATAAGAAATTACAAAAATAATTACTTTCTTCACTACACTATCAAATGTATTGCTACTTTTGCACATTAGAAGAAAAAATGCAGTTGGAAAGCAATTTAGCACATGAATATAGTATTCTTTAAAATTGTGGCTGCTTGTGAAGTCATTAAATTTTTAAAAGTCACCTCAGAACTGTATGAAAATGGCTTTCCACATTGTTGATTTGATAAATTTGGCTATGGCTTGTATTTAGGAATTTTTTTTTAATTATAACTCTGTGACGATTATATTTACTAACATAAAATATATGTTGCAATATGATTGTGCTCATTACTTTAAACACAAAATATGTATCACAAAATTATGATTACATTTATGTTTATGAATGTAAAACATGCCACAATATCATTTCATATGCAAATTACACCAGTTAAGATCACAATAAATTATAATCGTTACTAATATGCAGCACGAAAATCTTATGAAAATATGTGTTGTGTTTCTAACTTTTAGCATGATTAAATACTATGAAATTTTGCAAATCAGCTATGTAACAAGGATTTAAGACCCTTCTAGTATATATATGTATATGTGTTTGGAGGAATTTAGTAACAGTGACGTCAAAATTAATATAAAAATTATTTGTGGTTGGTTTATTGACACTCGTCACTTACTATTTCATATATTTATGAGAGACTAGTTTTAAAGGCCCTGGCCTCCATTTTCAATCTCTTCCCAACTGGCATCTGTTGTTATCTGCTCTCTCTGGTGGTGGAACTATGAACTTTTTTGTCAAATTATCTGCTGGCGGGATTTCAAAGTTCATTACGCGATCCTTATTTTTCCAGATGAATATGTTCTCCCATGTTGTCAATCTATTTTGGTTTATCACTCCTTTTAATAATTTTGGATTTGGATCAATGTCATGGTTTTCATTCCAAAAATGAAATGCTACTGCTGACTTGTCTTCTTGTTTCAATCTGATGTTTCTAAAGTGTTCTTTGACTCTGGTTTTTAAATTTCTTTTTGTTTGACCTATGTAGCATTTTTCACAATTCTTGCAATTTATTTGGTATATTCCAGATTTGTTACCTGAAGGAATTTCATCTTTTGTTTTTGAATTTAGTAATTTTAAAATTGAGTATCTATTAGTAGGTGCCAAGATGATATTTTGTTCCTTGAATATCTTTTTAAATTTATTAAATGTTTTTGGATGATATGTGAATGAACTGAATATGCTGTTGCTTTCTTTTTCTTTAATAAATGTGGTTGCTTCCTTAATGGTTTTCTTTAGTTTAGATTTTCTAATTTTCTTCAACACCAAACTTTTGTTGTATCCGTTTTCTTCTGCTATGTGTATTATTGCTTTTTGTTCCTTGAAATATTCTTCTTTTTCCATGGGTATGTTGACTAGTCTGTGTGTAAGGCTAGTCAACACAGCTACACACAGACTAGTCAACATACCCATGGAAAAAGAAGAATATTTCAAGGAACAAAAAGCAATAATACACATAGCAGAAGAAAACGGATACAACAAAAGTTTGGTGTTGAAGAAAATTAGAAAATCTAAACTAAAGAAAACCATTAAGGAAGCAACCACATTTATTAAAGAAAAAGAAAGCAACAGCATATTCAGTTCATTCACATATCATCCAAAAACATTTAATAAATTTAAAAAGATATTCAAGGAACAAAATATCATCTTGGCACCTACTAATAGATACTCAATTTTAAAATTACTAAATTCAAAAACAAAAGATGAAATTCCTTCAGGTAACAAATCTGGAATATACCAAATAAATTGCAAGAATTGTGAAAAATGCTACATAGGTCAAACAAAAAGAAATTTAAAAACCAGAGTCAAAGAACACTTTAGAAACATCAGATTGAAACAAGAAGACAAGTCAGCAGTAGCATTTCATTTTTGGAATGAAAACCATGACATTGATCCAAATCCAAAATTATTAAAAGGAGTGATAAACCAAAATAGATTGACAACATGGGAGAACATATTCATCTGGAAAAATAAGGATCGCGTAATGAACTTTGAAATCCCGCCAGCAGATAATTTGACAAAAAAGTTCATAGTTCCACCACCAGAGAGAGCAGATAACAACAGATGCCAGTTGGGAAGAGATTGAAAATGGAGGCCAGGGCCTTTAAAACTAGTCTCTCATAAATATATGAAAAAGTAAGTGACGAGTGTCAATAAACCAACCACAAATAATTTTTATATTAATTTTGACGTCACTGTTACTAAATTCCTCCAAACACACATCTAGATTGCCTATGTTTAAAACCTGATGATTTTGCAAATCTATGTAAATATACCTTGCACATAAAGAGAACAATAGCGATGATGCACACAAATAGAACAGAATGCAGCTGATAAACTCGGCTACCATCAGATATAAACCATTAATTTTTAAATGCAAACTGGTTGAAACACAAGCTATAGGTTTGAGCTCCTTTCAACAGCAATTCATTCCGACTCACCCACCAGGAAGTTTCTGGCTCAGGTGTGCAGCTTTTATTTGGTAATGCAAGTGTTGAGAATTCATATCATTTTCACAGTTGTCAAAATTAATTACTAAGTTAGTCTTCAGCAACATCCAGAGTGTGAATGAATGTTTATTTCTCATCTCTCATAATTATGTAATAATATTACATACAGTATTATAATAACTTTTGAATAACAACAAATTTGATTTATGATATGATTATTATTATTATTATATATATATATATATAACATTTATAATAATGTCTTATCTTATACGGTTGCTTGCCTATATTAATATGGTCACAATGCAACTGACTCCTAGTTTTTTGTGTAGTGGTAAATCCTCTGCCCCACTTGCTACATTATTTGTTCTTTGTTTAATTTGGCTAGCTTAATATTCTTCAGAGTTCCTCTTTAATTCAATTTTCTTTTTAATCTTTTTTACCAATCACCCTTTAACCCCACCTAAATAATTTCCTGCAGATTTTTTGTTCTTGATAAGATCTTAAATACAATAAAGGTAATATATAATATGTTATAGAATAAATAATTTAAATTCTAGGCATAATAGCTTTAATTATAAAAGTCTCTTATTGTTGCCCCAATTCATGCTAATAAAATAACATTTTTCTCCCTTTAAAATTAGAATCTTTCTGATAAGTATTTCTTCACCTAAGTTTTTCAGTTTTTGTTGCTATGTTTGTTCCCTCCATAACTTTGTTTGACTACTACAGAATAATAAACATGAAAATCTGTATTCACTTCACCATAGATTGAACATTTTCCTATGTCTTCATCATGATCTGTGCCTTCAAAGTTTTTGACTGTTGTTTTTCTGTCTCACACTAGTTTATCATATATCTAGGTACCCCAGACTAGTTTCATTTCTCTATATAGCCTCAAAGAACTTTTTCCCTTGCACTACCGAATATGTCTTGTCTGTTGATATATTCTAATCTTAATTATATTTCTTTCCAAAAATATCTGGTTTGATATTCTCCATTTATGCATATATCTCCATACCTATTCCATAACTTGCATTTTTGAAGGCCATGATCCTTTCCACTTTCTTTTCTTTCATAAATGATTGAAATTCCACAAAAATATTTAACATCCAGAGTATATTTATGAACAATCTGTGAAACTACACAATTGAACAATCGTTTATTAAAATTTTACATTTATAAGGACAATCAGCAATAGGTGATGTTTCTAATACATACAAACCACATATAGGTAAACATTAGAACGTTTGAATCAGAACTGAAAAAGTTAATGTCATAGCTGGGATTTGAACCATGGATCTTCCACTCTAAGCATTGCCCTACCACTGAGCTATCACAGCAGCATATTAATATGACAGTAAACCCTCCAGCTACTTCACATCTTCCAGATCATGAGGAAATCTTACTTTGATACTTACTCCAATGCCAATTTCAATTTGTAAGTAATTAATTCCTAGATCGTAATAGGTCTAACCAACTGAACACACTGACTGACTGATTAATTTTCCCTTAAACCCTGACATATAGGTTTCAAACCTAAATATTGGCTCTGTGAAATTATAGATATTATATTATAGTATGTGCAAATTTTCAACACTTAAAAGGCTATGTGATACTTCAGAGTTCAGTCTGTAAGTATTAGAAATAACTATATCATAAGACTACTAAGGGGAAGGTACCCAGAACTAAATGTATAACACTGATAAATTGGATCAATAAATTATGTCACTATTCAGAAAAATTGATTAATTAAAGTAGTGCATATAAATTAATTCTGATACATCCCAAAATTGAAAATATTACACTAAAAGCCATACTAAAATTGGTATATGTAGTCACTGCCAAGCTATAATAAAAGAGTTGCTCTCCCACTGGTAATCAGATGTTATGCATTCCAAATATTAAAATTACTTCTTTGTTTAGTAACTAGCAGGTTCAGATTCTTACCTTCTTAGTTGAGAGTACCCTCTGCTGCTCCACTTGTTTGACTAATGCTGCACTTTGAGAGTGGGATGCTTTCACCAATGGCTCCATTCCTTGAAGTATAACCTGCGCTCCCAGGAATTTGTTCAGCAGTGTGCGAGCTTCTGTATCCTCTGCTGTATCTCCTTCTTGAACATCTGAAATACACATCAAACAAAATGAATAAATGGATTCTGCTCCCTCTCCCCCCCCCCCCCCACCCCCCAGATGACGGAGGTTCTGAAAAATCAAATATTTTTCCGAAGTTAAAAAATTTAGTATTGGTTCCAATGCATGCACGAAGTCATTAGTTTTGCCTTTTCCATCCACCCCTGCCTGCATTTATCCATCTGCATGAAATATATAAGGGTATGAGGGAATTAATGAATTCTATAAACAGTTCATTTGCAAGTAGAAAGTAATGCAATTCATAGACTTATTTTCGTTAAGTGTTAAGGTATGAACCAGTGACACTATTTACTTTTATTAATTCAGTAATGTTTTAGTATGAATAGGTTACATTTCATTACAAATACCTATTATATTAAAAGAGAACTACTTCCATTCAAAAGTAAAACATTTGTTATTTTTTAAAGTAAGCTTTATCAATTTTGCACAATGCTTTGTTTTTTAAATGATCCAAACAATTCATATAAAAATTGAGTCTATATTTAACTTATCATATTGTAACCTAATATAATAACATTATTTAATAGTTTCACGAATTAACCCCCAACAAATTAGAAACTCCCTGTTGTATAAGAAAGTTCTATAATAAGTAGAACTTACCCAAGCTTAACAAACACTGTATATCACTATTTGCCCACCTTGGTAGCATATGTGTCTGCCTCACGTTCAAGAGGCCTCAAGTTCGAATCTCGGTCAGGGTGAGTTATCTGGATAAGGTTTTTGCCAGGGTTTTCCCTTATCCTTAAGCTCTATGGACCCTGGACTAATTTGAGCATCATTTCAACCATTTTATTCATGGTCCGATATGATGGAGGAAATAAATTATAACAATAAAAAAAATTATCACTTCTTAATATTGAGAGGTCTTGTGATCTTGTATAGCCTCTTTCATAATGTCTGACAGAGACAAACCACACTGTTGCAGTTCCATGCCAATAAACTGCCAATTACACCATTAGATATGCAGCGTAATACTCATAATGCATGAACAGTATCAACTTGTTTTCTGCATGCATGCTTTGGATGATCTTCTGATCTGCTTATCAGGGCTATTCATTTGTTTAAATGTTGTTTCAAACTCAAAGTTATCATTGAACTCAAAATTTCAATATTGTAACAATTTCTTTAGCTAATTAAATTAACCTTAATATAGCAATACAAATCATGTGCATGTATGGATAAATGCACACATGTGTGTGAGAGAGAGAGGGTCACCACAAATGTACTTCAAATTTAGCCTTATGCATACATTTACAACTATATTTGCATCTTATAATTATCTTTTCACCCTCAGAGGTAACTTCCAACATTTGGAACTGGCTGATGCATAAAGTTCCAGAGCTTTTTCAAGACTGATCAAAAATAATGAGCTGACCTTGCTAATAATAACTCAAAGCTTATAAAAGCGTAAAAATTGCTTACCATTATCAGCATTCCTCATCCTTGTGAGAACATCCTGAACACCGGTTACACGAGTCTGGTTGTTAAGAAATGACTTGCCGTCTGACTCACTATGGGAGCTGCTGCGCGAGGTTGTACTGGTTTGTACTTCCGTTGATGCTGATTTGCCATAGTTGGATGAACCTACTGAAATCAAAGAAGATGGTCACAAATTTGCATTCATACTGTTACAGCCAATGTGCACAAATTGGTACATAAGCAAAATAACAAAAATAGAAGAAACTTAGTGCAATTATAATTATCATTTCAACATTTTATAAAGAAGGGTCCCGAGTTCGATTCCCGGCTCTGGGGTTGGCGATTTTAAGTCGGCCCTATCCACGCCTTCACCTCTGTCTAGCACACGTGAAGTATCCCCTATGCCCAACGTCGTTCGGAGTCCACGGTAAAAACTGTAGGTCCTCTCACCTCACCGCCATCTTCACTATCACCCTATCATCGGAGGTAATGGACACCGCCCTCTGGGTGCCTCCACCTGAGAAATGGGTCCGGTCATCACTTGGTGGGGTGAGGTTACCCCGAAGGCCAAGGTTGCCATGTGGGGAGTGTTAGTAACTAACTAACTAACTAACATTTTATAAAGTCTTTAACTTAAACTAAAATACTTTATTTTCCAGACTTCATCACTTCATGAGTAATTATTTAATGAAATGAAGACAGTACTAAACACAGAACCTGTTACTTTGTTTTCTATTAAATTAGAAAAATCAGTTGGCTGTCAGCTTATAGGAGCTAATTTTTGTTTCACTGTGGCAAAATCCATTCTTTGGGTTGAACGCAACTAATTTGTTCTCCAGTTCAAAGTTTTAGGGTTCAGTTTATGTTATCAAGCGATAATTATGGATATTCTTTAGAACATGGCCCATAAGAAATTTTGTGTAAGGCCAACATCGGAGGCACACATGAGGGCTGACAGAACCTTCCAAAGTAACCTCGTAGTTGTAGTGCTCCTGATACGGTTATTGGCATAAGCTTCTGTTGCCAACCTTCAGACCAACATCCCAAGCATCTATTTTGCAGATGTTCAAAACTTCACACGTGCACAGTACATGTGCCATTGTTAGGAAGGTAGCAGTTTAATTGTAAAATCTGAAAATGGAAGTTGTATCTGAAACCAATGGCTCGTTTTATAAGTTTTACTTTACAAGGACATGTGTATGCAGTTTCTGTATGATGAAAGTTTGTTAAGAATGAGAATGTTGTACCAGGAGTGCGATGTCATCCTACATCAATCAAAAATTCCTGTTACTGTTTAAATGTTCCTTGACTACAGCTTTATTTTTTATTTATTTTCTTTTTTGTGAATTACGTCCTCTAATGTTAAGTCATATTGTACAATTCTTTTTTAAACGTAGATAAGAGAAGATCCGACATTGCAACAAAAAGTAGTGTAGTTGTTGGATCAATGTTGGCAGTGTTGAAAGTGTCAGCGCATGCCACTTTGGCAGGTTCCGTTAGCTTTCATGCATGCCTACGATGTTGGACTTAAGACAAAATTTCTTACGGGACATGTTCTAAAGAAGAGCCATAATTATTGTATATGTTGTGTCACACACATGCTGTAAAGAAAGAAACCTTTCTATCAGCATCTGTATGTACCTCTTAGAGCATTTTACAAGTAGAGTTTCCGCCTTATGCAGAAAGGAGAGGGTTGAGTCACCAGCCTGCTGATTAGCAACATCAGGTGGTCTGAGTGCAAGGAACTTGCCTGCTGGCAAGGGAATTGGAGTAATGTATCTACTGAGAATTTATTATCTTCCCCCCTCCCCAAAACTGATGCAAATTATTCAAACATCCGGGTTAAAGGGGTTTTACTGTACATTCAGTTGTTTTACAAATACATTGTAAATTAAGAGCTTTATGCTTTTAACTTGCAGTTATATATATTTACTTTCAGGCATGATGATTTAATGCACAGGAATTTCTTAATCTACACAAAAATAAGCTACTCAGATCTATCCTATTAGCAGTAATTCATCACATTCTATTGTACAAGAAAAAATAATGTAATGGAAGCAAAAAGTTGATGTTTGCCAATAATATCCTTACATAAATGAACTGCAAAAAGTTTTATGATGTTTAAAGCTCTGAGTATTATTAGTTGCAGCACACTGTTAAGCTGTTATAATTAATATCATATAAATGTTAACAGGATTCCCTTTGTATTTTAAAAGGATGCTACAGTTAGTTTGAAGCAATGTTAGAATTACCTGGAGCATCCTCCTCAGTGGGAGTGCTGGCAGTACTGGTACTGTTGTTTAATCGGAAGCTTGCAGAACGGAAGATGAGTCCAGCTTTGGGATAAGTTCGTTGTGTGCGAGAACTGTCACTGCTGTTCGCTGTGGGGTGTAACATGTTAGATGCTAGTAGGGATATGTAAGCTTGGACATTTGAACACAAATATTAACACTAGTATTAGTTGAGTTATCTATTTATAGTTGGTCAGTAAACTGTACTGCTGCAAAGTTTATTAGATATTCAAAGCTTTCTTGGTTTGACTGCATTCAATGACTTCTTAGAATTGTTGCCGAGTGCAGTTGTAAGTGATTGACACCTGAATATAACAGCACCATTAATGAGTTTACAAGTATAGATGGTTAAAAATTTGTACTTCATTTTGAACATGACTTGGCTGCAACAAGAAGTCATTGAGTACTACAGTTATTTTGTTCTTAATTGCAATGTTAAAAGTACATGAGGTTTTATTAAAGATAATTTCTTTTTCACAAAATAAGAAATAATATTGCAACTCTGAATAAACAGCAAAATTTGCAACCAAAGGTTTACCAATTAGAATATTATTTAAGCTACTTTAATAGAGATCAGTAACGTACTATATTTTTTGAATTGTTTCTTAACTTGCAAGATATAAACTACCTACAGATTATTTTAAAATAACTTATGGCATTTCTGGGAAAACCATAATGTCAAAAATAAATATTTTCAGCACCATATTCCATAAATCAGTTGAAATTTAATATTTTTTCAAATATATATTCCTAAGCAGCAATAATGTCTGTTAAAAAAAGACAGCTGCATTTTTTACAAAAAAATTGGAATATCTTTTGTATTTTACGGCATTTTATCTTTGATACTGCTTTTTCAGCAGAAAACAATGTAGCTCATTTACCAGAGACCAGTAATATCTGTCAACATATCAATATATTAATTTCTTTTCTTTATTACAAGCAGGGTTGTTTGTTATTCTATGGTTGTTTTGTTGTGCAGAATTTAAATAATTAATGTGTCTATGTATTTATAAACTTACTCATATTTACATAATTTTCTCCTTCTATAAATCCACCTGTTAGTTTACAGTTAATATAAAAATTAAAAATATTTGGTTTAAAAAATGTCGAATTCTACAATTAGTAAGCAATTCAGCATTGATATCAGCAACTTCAACAAACCCTTTAGCACTAATCATCCTTATTATATCCACACTCTGAATGGGAACAGTTATTGATGTATACTATGTTATTAATGATTTAATATTTTATCTCCAAAACTAATACATTTGTATCACAGAGAAGTGCCACAGGATTTATTGCATGGTAGTTCTGGGGATTATTTTTGTGTGATAGACTGTTTGTTATGCAGCCCAAACACCAACAAATTTGAACAACTGCTACCAATCAGAGTGAGACAGAGCTGATATATACATGTCAACTGATATCTTTGCCTTGTTAATACAAATAATATTTTTTATTAGTAGCACATATGTTGTTATACTCTGAAGTTTATTAGATTGGGATCACTAACCTGCTGCCTGCTGAAACTTTTGTGACAGAGCCCTGACAGATCCTCCACGTGTGATTCTGGAGAAACCGGATCCTGTGCTTGGAGTAGGAGATGATTCTCTTT
The DNA here is from genome assembly GCA_030765055.1 of Mantis religiosa. Taxonomy (NCBI): domain Eukaryota; kingdom Metazoa; phylum Arthropoda; class Insecta; order Mantodea; family Mantidae; genus Mantis; species Mantis religiosa. The sequence goes on from CM060951.1 coordinate 173,075,979, forward strand.
CACCATCTGGTGTGTTGGATGATCTCCTTCGCCCTCCAAAATTTGGTGTTGAGGAACGGGATGAAGTAGTTTCCGTTGTTGTCACTCCACCACGAGTCTGTGTCACAGTACTGGTCTTGTACTGAGCCTCAGATCTTTCCACATGCTCAGGAGTATCTTCCTCATCACCATATCTGAACAAATAAACAGATACTCTTGAATTAGTTCCACAACTCCAATGATTCATTTATAAATGAAATTTATGTATGTATAGGCATTTCTATCATTTCATAAGTCAGACATATTAATCTGGGAATTAACAGCTGCAGACAACCAACCACGTAAATAAAATACATAAAAATATGTTACATTGAATACTGTCATGTATATGTAACATCGGACCACCCTCCAATAATGTAAACACATGTTGCTGCAGCAGGGGCAGCACCGTACCATCCAGGTACCCCTGAATCTCACAAGAGTCTGGAAAATGCACGTACAGCCTTCTCCAGTAGGGTAGCAACCCCTGCCAATCCCATAATAGCGTCAACTGGGGATTTTCAATCCCTGCATCGTCGTACCTATCTACTATCTCCTGAAAAGCAAGAGCTAATAGGTCACCCAAAGTTGCAAGGAAGTCTATCCCCTTCGGTTTTACAGTTTGATTCTAACTTCCATTACTTATGGGAAATATTCAAAGCCTGGGGCTTCTTCTGCCATTTAATCTACAAAAAAGCACACAAAAAGAAAAGTCAATGCTGCTTCAGCATTATTTTCCTGTTCTTTCTTAAATACCTTATTACACATAATTGGTCATTTTACCACCTTCTTACCCTTTTAATACATACTCATATTTTCTTTCCAGAACGTTCTGCTGGTTATTTCAATTTTATAAGATATTAAATTATTACATTTTTCTGAACATTACATAGTTTTCCAATCTTATGGGAAACTCAGCAGAATTAAGAACTTGAGAATGCGCAATGTGTGCCAAAAAGTCATGGCACAGGAAACAAGTAACAAGATTCCAGAATTTAATATGTTCCAAAGTATTCCTTAACCACACACATGACACTATATACATGCAAATGGAAGAATCATGAAAGTAACATTACAAAGGGTTTCTTCTCACCAAGATAAGATTATGTCAATTTCTATACTACATTAAATACTATGTGAAGTTCATAATTTTACCTATCAGTTTTTGGTCATTAAGATTTTTAATAATCAAACTATTTAAGTGCTATCTAAAATGTGGATTATATACATCAGCTGATATTTCATAAGCAATCAAAATGTAATGTAACATAGTTTTTCCTGCTTTCTACCTTTTCTGCAGATGTTCTATATAAAAAAGTTAGTTTTTCAATCTGCTTTCTGTTAATCCTAAATATTTACTGTAGATTAAAAGTGCTCTGTCAAAAATTTGACAAATTTCAACAGTAAAAAATACTTTGGAATGCTATAAAAGTGGTTATCTGACATGAATTGCATATTTTAATATAGTTACACTTAATTGCTTCTGAAACATGTTCCAAAATCAAGTTCACTTAAATTACTAAGTGTCTCCCCCTCCCACATAAGCTTTATCTCATAAAACTCCAGTTATATAACATTAAAAAGCAATAAAAAGGAGACTTTATAAACAATTTACTATAAAATATAAAAGCAAGTACTTTTTTTGTTCCACTTATACTGTGCCTTTAACTGCAATGGTCATATCGGCAGCTATTCTCCTTTTGGAACGTACAGCCTATTGGAGATGGTGTTAACTCGTAAACGTTGGGCTGCTGGTACTTTTAGATTTTAATCATTAGATCATGCACACATTCACACTCTCATTCATAGTTCCAGACTCTGGGGAAGATGGGAAATCATTTTGGTTGGAGAAAAATCCCCACTCCCAGCTGGAATAAAACCCGGGACCCCCTTAAAACTAGGCAGGTGCTCTACCAAGTGAGCTAATGTGTTTGATATTCATCATGCCCATAACTAAAACTTGGACCGGCTATTAAGAAAACAAGTCATGAAGCCTTCTTCAAACAAAAGGATTGTTTGAGTATCCAATTAAACAAATTTAAGTTTTATAAATGACTTGTCATTTTATCAGATCTTGGTATCCAAAGTACTATAATTTTTACATATGCGTTGCATTTTTAGCAGTTACTCTTGATTCTTCAGATAAAAATAATGAATGCTGCATTTTTAAAATGAATTATGCAATCTGCAACAAGCACATGCTAGGCAATTATGTATTTTCAACTCACCTTGATCTTGACTCTGCAACAGTCCTTGTAGTATAGTGCTCCACTGAATGGTAACCATCATGTTCGTCGTCATAATCACCACCACCATGACTGTTCTCAGGTACCCTCTTTTCATCATCACTGACCCTCCTAGTTCCAGATGAAAACCTTCTCTCCGAATCCAAAAGATTGCTTGATGAGTCAACGGTTGATCTACTAAAGCTAGACTTAGAACTGCTTGAAAACCTTTCATAGCTGGAAGATGTTTTCTTTCTGTCCTCAGTGCTGCTATCATCAGCAAATATCTGACGTTTTATGGATGCTGGAGTCTTCGCACCAGTAACTTTCTGTGAGATGGTTGTTGAGGTGTTGCTGACATATCTGTCATCCCTGGGCTGTTCGAGATCATCATCGCTTGTTTCAGTTGGTCTTGTTCTGGAGTCCCTTCTTTCATCAGTTTGCCTTGAGAAAACTTTTGATGTTGAACTATAATACCTTCTATCATCATCACTTGTTTCATCAGATGTTACTTTAGGACCTCTTGTATCTGGCTTCCTCCTGGAATCATCTGAAACTGAGGTATCATATCTACTGCTGAAGCTTGTTTGCCTGCTATCCTCCGTTATCTTTGAGTGCCTGTTAGTAACTGAAGATGTAAATTTTGATATCTTTGTATCAGTATCTTGTCGCCCTCGCTCTGGTGATGGAGATTTGCCTGAAGATGATCTGCGGCTTGAAGTGCTTGACTTCCGTACACTATCATGATCAATATCATATTCAGTCTCATACTCTATAGCTGCAGGTGATGTTCTGTCTTCAGGGGTGTTATAGACGAAGCGACTATGTGTGATTCTAGTTTGAGGTTCCTCTCCAGTTCTTGACACACTCTCTCCTGAAATCAAAATTAAACAATTGGTAAACAATAAATGCAAATAATATTTCAAAAATATTTTTGCAGCACAGTGCCTTTATTACATTTTTAAGATCATTCTTTTGCAGTGAAGACATTTGTTTCTTTGTGATAGTTTTGATCAATGGTGGTTGAAGAATGTTGATGAGTGCTAATAGTTCTTGAATTACAACAGTAAGGCCTTCAATTCCTCTCTCCATACCTTCACACCATTACTTGTTTGCAGAGAATGAGCGAAGAATTCACTTCATCTCTCCTCTCCTTCATGCCCAGGACAGCTGTATTAAACCTTTCAAGTGTCGTCCTTATCCCTCTACTTTCTACATTTGACTCTCCTATTTAGTATAGGCAGCTTTCATTGTTAGTTGCTATAAGATGTCAAATACCTGCATTTTCTTTTCCTTATTTGGTAACTTATGTTATATTTAAGATGCTTCCAAGATAAAAGATATCATAGTGCATCATACAAATTATTACAAAGATACACAAAAACTAAAAGTTTTTCCCTATAGAAAGAACACTTTGAAGAATATCATCATTTGGACTTTAAATTCACAGTAGTTTTATGATTAAGTAATCTCACCCTTTAATGGCAACCTTCCACTCGTCCTCCAACTTAACATTGGAGGATGTAAATTACAAAAAAAGTTAGCATCTTTGAAAATATAAATTATGTATATGTTTAACTTTTTATTTGGAAGAATCAGTATAAGTTTTAAATTCCTTACAATACTTTTATAATCAGAAACTGCATCTAGTCATTCAATGTGCAATTTAGGCAAAAAATTTCAGTTCAATAATTAAGCTTATAGTGCTGTAAACTTAGAAAATATACTGCAAATAACAAACCAAGGGTACCAACTCTGGTAAGGATTTAGTTTTGGTAATAGTTTAAGATGTAAAAGAAGCATCTTTAATATGATAGACATAGAGCTGCCACCTGTATTCAGGAGTGGCTACATACTGAGAAATGCACAAGTGATATACAAGATTTTAGGGCTCATTTCGGTATAACACCACTGATGAGAGGTAACTTGTTAAAATGGGGAGGGGGCAGGAAATGCTTAAAAGGAGCTTGCATTATTAGAAGTGTTAAAGATGTGCTACAACTGGGAAAACTTTCAAACTTTACTGCAAGCTCTCATCACTGATGAGATTGACAAAAATTCATACCTTGGCCCCTACTTGGTCTAGTCCTCATTCCACGTAATGCATTATTGGTCTCCATTAAAGTGAAGATTTATTGGTCTCCATTAAAGTGAAGATTCAGCAGCACTGATATCTTTTTGATTATAATTTAAAAGCTGCTGTTATCACCATCCAAGAAGTGACGCAAACACTTCACAAAACGCATAAAGTAAAGCATCAATTATTCAAGAAATTGGGGATGGGAGCATTTGGATAATTAAAACTGACTTTTTGTGGATAACCTATCATTTATGGAGTAAACTGTATCACATGTTATAGGAGCAATGTAAACAAAGAAACATTGATGTTAAACCATAAAATATTGTGTGCATCGCCGCCAGTCGCAACACTGTATTACATGTCTAAAATTGACTAACCTAACTTGATGAATTCAAAATGGCCATTAAAGCAAGTTTATAATTTAGGGAATGAAGTCTATTAGCCTGGAAACATTTTATAGGCCATAATCATTGAGACAGATTACAATTTTCTTCTTGTTCTAAGCACTTCAAAGGCATTTCAAGGCAATGAGTAACTTATTTAATGGTTAAATTTTAGATGAGTCGCATTTTTTACACATCTGCTTCACTTTCGTGAAGATGTGTAAAAAATGCGACTCATCTGAAATTTAATAATTTTTCGCTTCACTGTGGTGTTCCAATACAGTTGAATCTCGATTTATTTAATGGTCTTTATTCAGCAAGGTCGTTGTCATTAAGCTCTTCCTTAATGACATTGGTAATGATTTTATCATCAGTCAATTCTAGATAATCGGTTCATCAACATCACATTTCAGCCAGTCTTAAATACTTTCCTGGTAGGATTATCAAATCCAAGATTCTCTATTTCACCCAGGCAGTTCTAATAGAAATTGACTGTGTAGTGATAGACTCGCCTGATGGAAGGAACTTATTCCAAGCTTTTGTTTGACAATAATTCAAATATCTGTATCCTGTACACAATATCCTTTAAGTAAATTATATTCCTTGTACACCTGCAGAACTGTTTCTTCACAATCAGAATAATGCAAATTTGAATTACACATGCACAATGAAGTACACATGCAAATTTGAAATTGCCTACTGGAATGCTTTAGGCTAATTAATGTTCTGATTGATCAAAGTTTGGTTAAATAATGTTCTACTGTATGTAACCATGGTGCTGTATTCACTTCTGTTCATAGAGAAACGTATTTTGAGGTTCTAGATTTGAGTTTAGTTTTGTTTATTTCAGTGCATGGATTTCATACCTACTAATTATGAAGCTTTTATAATTAAGTTTGCATCCTTCAAACACATGATGAGATCTATTAAAGATGTTTTAAACTTTCTTTTTTTTTTTTTTTTTTTTTTTTTTAAGGTTGAAAGAATAGCTTATTTAAAATGTTAAACGAGAACCATGAATAATTCTGAAGCTAAATTCACACTATTGTGACTTCGTGGGTTCGTAGAATTAGAAGTCCAATTTGCAGAAATTCAGAATGTTCTTTATTTCCATAGGAATACACTGTTCAATTCTTACGTAACAGAATTACATCATATACACACAGTCTACCAAGGTCGATGACAATAACAAACAACGTTCTGATTACATCAGCTCTTGTTACAACATTCTACAGCTGTTTACTGCATACGACTGACTCTTGGAGAGTCATTGCTCTCTTAAATACCTCATTGATAAATTTGAGAGGTTTCTGGAACAAATAAGAAAACAACTTTTCTCTGTCAATCGATATTTCACTAGAACCTTCCAAACGTGAAATCCTATCTGTGCCGGCAAGTCCTTTATCTCAGCTATCTTTATTTGCGGGCTCTTTGTGTACACCAGCCGTGCTATCATAGATAACGGTGACACCATGAAGAGAAGCATAAATATTAGCCATGTATATACAATATCAAAGATAAGTGAAGTTTAGTCACTATTATAATTTCTTGAAACACATTTTTTTATTTGTTTCTCAATCTTACTATCTGCAGCTTTAGGGTTAAACAATCATGGATTCCTAATATGGCAATGCCATCTCAAAAAAGGTCATGTATAAGAATGCAGATTGAACCAATGAACTGTTCTTTAAAAAATGGGTTTCCATATGACGATCTTTAAATTCCACTATGTGATCATGACAAAAAACAAAACAAAAAAAAAAAAAGAAAAGAAAAAATGAAAGCAACTTAGCAGTTGACAAAGGTATTTAGTATTTGCAAAATCAAATCAGCAACAAAGAATACCTTAATGCCACAAAAATTGTTACTTTTATGCTTTAATGGCAATGCATACTGTAGATAGAAGAATAACTTTTTGATATGATTCTGTAATGGGTAGAGAAAGTCAGCCCTTCACCCTGAACATAGTTGTATAGAATACACATGCAGAATGATTATTTCTTTTATAAATAGAAGATTTTACTACGGAAAGCACTCCAAAGTTGATCTAATGTTATGCTGAACTACCAAACTACTGATAATTTTGATCGAAGATTTTCTCTTATTCTAGAAAAATGAAAGGTAAATCTAAGCCCTATGAATACTGGCTTCATCTGTACATTATTTAATTTAGTCTTTCCACCCATTGAAGGATGTTAAAGTACCAAAAAACTTTCCAATTTCTGTCAGGAATCAAAACTGATGTTAGAAGAACAGGCACAAGATGTCTTGAGCACACTATTGAGCCAAACAGCACAACATTCTGGTAAATTCTTTCATCACTTATATATTTTAATGGTTGTTAAATGCATACTAGAGCATTCTTGGAGGAATATACATTGGTTTTACTTTTACACATTTAAGGCATAAAGTTAAGACGGCCTAAGACATTACAACTATCAGTTTAATACATCGAGATTTAACTGTATTGGAACACCACAGTGAAGCGAAAAATTATTAAATTTTAGATGAGTCGTATTTTCTACACATCTGCTTCACTTTCGTACCTATTTTGAGGACATGTTTCGCAAATCATCGTTTGCATCTACGGCTCTTATGCGATTGAAGCTAGATCCAGTGGTGTGGGTAATTCTGGGGTTGTTGCTGCCATCTGTTGATTTAGTGATGAACTTAAATGTGGGATTCTCTTCTAGCGGGATTTCAAAGTTCATTAGTTGATTTTTATGTTTTTCTATGTATATCCTCTCCCATATGACGAGTTCACTATGTTTTTGTACGTATTTTAGTAATTCTGTGCTATCTTCAATTTCATGATTTTCAGACCAGAAATGAGCTGCTATTGCGGACTTATCAATATTTTTGTATCTTAAGTGCCTGAAGTGTTCTTTCTTTCTAGTGCCTATGTTTCTTTTTGTCCTCCCTATGTAAATTTTTTCACAGTCTTTACACTTAATCTTGTAAATGCCTGACTTTTCCTCTGGTTTTATCTTATCAGTATTATTACTGTGAAGTAGGTTTTTAATTATTAAATTTTAGATGAGTCGCATTTTTTACACATCTGCTTCACTTTCGTACCTATTTTGAGGACATGTTTCGCAAATCTTCGTTTGCATCTACGGCTCTTGTGCGACTCTAGTCAGTCGCACAAGAGCCGTAGATGCAAACGAAGATTTGCGAAACATGTCCTCAAAATAGGTACGAAAGTGAAGCAGATGTGTAAAAAATGCGACTCATCTAAAATTTAATAATTTTTCGCTTCACTGTGGTGTTCCAATACAGTTGAATCTCGATAGGTTTTTAATGTTTTTAATGTCCTCAAAATAGGTACGAAAGTGAAGCAGATGTGTAAAAAATACGACTCATCTAAAATTTAATTATTATCAGTTTAATGTTTAACATTTCTTCAATATGTTTTTCTATTTTGCATAATTTTTAAAGCATCTGCAATATGGTAAATCTGTTGCTATTACAGATTCACACTGTATCCAAACTTCATTCTTTTCTGCCTAGCTTCTGAAAAACACACACTCTGTAAAAACTAGTCAAACCTGTTACTTTCACACGTATGCAATTAGTATTTAAATTGCAAATGATAAAGGGTCTACTTTTCACTGAGGTATAAACACTTACAATGAAAATTGCTTACCTGAGCGACTACCATAACCAAATGCAAAATATGCAAGCAACAAGATGCCCATTCCTGGCAAGCTTGGAAAGAATGTCCAGGCCAAAACAAATAGTACCAGAACCAGGAGCAATATGAGTAATGTACCACCAAAATTGAAAGCATTACTTTTGTCCAGTTTCTTTCCATTTTCCGTTTCCATGAAGTTTGTCACAGCCATTTTGTGAATAATTTAGAAAAATTTTCTTTTTATTTGCAAGATTAAGAAATATCACTAATAAGAAGCTGCTTATTATTTATGCAGAAACACTGTGCTTGAATCAATATTTAGAACTAAGTGACATTTTCTTAAAAAGCTAAAGAAATTAATCATCTTGATATAAACTTGATGCCTAGTGTTAACACATTTTTGAAGAATTCAAGAAATCATTATCAGTACTTTACAATAACATAGAAATTTCTTCTGACACACATTTTCTTTTTTTCTTTTTGTGACTGTTTACATTGCTCCATATTGCTGGTACCATTATATGATGTTATTCCACAACTGTGGCCACTAACTAACTGGATGCATGTTTGACTAGCCAAAGATCGTTCCACTTGCTACTTGGGCACTTTTCCAAGTTTCTGTGTTGCCATTACTGTGTGTGTTCCATGCAGATAGTATGAAAACTAAATAACTGCTGTAACGCATTTTTCAAACATCTCTTGAGTATGAGCACATGTACCTAACATTGTTTCATCCAGCCACAGAAGTCCAATGCCCCTTACATTCCCCCACCCTCATACCTCTGTTCCCTAGCACAAAGGCAAACTTACTACTGCAGAGTTCATTGTAGTTATTTTCGCAATATGGGCTTTCAATCCAAGAGTGGCACATGTTACAATAGTCTTAAATTCAATTATAAACACTTGAGACTATAGACTATGCAATATTGTTTGCTTCAGTAACAAGAAGCAGTAGCTAGAAGTGATGTCATTTTAACTATTTGTGATAAAAACAACAAAATATTAAAATATTTATGCTCTAGAGCTTCTAACATTTTACTTTTTTTATTGATCCAGTTATTGTTTTTATATATTTTTCAAGCAGATTTAAAATTTTAAAAATGTCAGCAACACAAAGGATTTTTATCTAATGCACTTTTATTTAATATTATTGTACTTGGCAATAAATGCCCAATTGTGAAATTAGCTGGATTAGGTTTTAAGGTGAGTCAGATTGCCTTTCAATCACACAAAAAAAGCAATCAATGAAAACATAAATGTCATTTGTTTTCTATTGTATACCATTTAGAAGGAGAAGGAACAGAAGAAGAAACAGAAAAAGAAAGGTTTCTGCTTGCCCTGTTAAATCTCATGTGTCGTTTTCTCACAGCTTTTCCAAAATAGGAATAATCATGGAATAATATTTTAAAAACAACTAATGTTTCTGAGATTATATTCTATCAGCTTTATTATATATCAGGTACATATTAACTAAGAAATTTTTTACCAACTAAAAGAAAAGAATTAAAATAGCAGCAAATTATAAAATTGTATACTAGCCTTACACTTCAGATGGAGATACTAGTTTGTCTCAGTTCAAGAGATCTGGAATTCATATCTCAGACAAGTTACTCGATAAGGCTTTTTCCAGGGTTTTTCCTTTATCCTGTAAGGTCAAACATGTTACTAAGCTTTATGGACCCCAGGCTAAGTTCAGCATCATTTCACCTCTTCATTCATCATTCATTTTCTAATATGACCAACTCGGTTAAAAGTCATTTGATTAAAAAAGAATGGACATAACAGAACTTCACTGCAAGCATTATTAGCCAAGGAGAAGTAAAAGAAAAGACATAAACAATCTTTTTTTTTTTCTTGTCAAATCATTAGCTTTGCATACTTGCAGTGGTTTTACAAAAATCTGGCTTGAGCCCTATTTGAAAAGAATTTGTTAAAGAGTTCATTTTGTACATAGTCAGCCTTAATTCACTGTTGCTCCCAGTGCAGCCTCCCACACACAGTACATGGCAAGCAGTAAACCAGGAATCCCAGGTTATTTCCAGAGCCAGTCCTTGGCATTGAGCCCTGCCCAATAGCCTGCCTGACATCTAAATCAACAGTTTCAAACAAAACTTGGAACAGCTCACTCACCATGTGCTTTGAAATGCTTCACAAGTCCTTTATGACATAAACAAAAAGGAAAAAACCAATATTACAAGGTCACCAAACTTTGGGCACCTGAAACTTTCTAGTAAGTGTGGGTGTCTTGTGACAGATTTTGGCTTAATTCCACTGACAGCATTAAAGCAGATAAAACATTAACTAGTGTAGTACTGAAAAAATATCTTTATGTATACATTCAACTGTGAATGACAGTTAAATATATGCTCTAGATTATGAAGGTCTGAACATGTATGCATACAAAGGTTTAATGTTATTCTATATTGCTTGGGAATCATTTAATTGTATGTAAAGATAAAATAAAATTTGTACTCGTATGCTGATTAAATAATTATTGCAATATTTTTAAAACTTTTTTGAAAACTTGAAAGCTAATTAAATGTGGTATTAAAACTTTCTGCTGTAAACTTTGTGCTTAAAATTAAATAAAAGTTCTTGGCTATCAAGATGTTCTTGCACCAGAGAATAAATATTGAGCTGAGCTTAAAGGAGACAATGAATAATTATGGGGTTATTATAACTATAATGAATCAGTTACTATCCAGTGTTATGATGAATTAGGTGCTCTCAGCAAATAAGATTTCACATTTGACAGTGGCAGCAGTTTACCAACTGAATGTTCTTGAAACTCCGTTTCTTTAGACGTATATTGTCATGTATCAAAGCTAGGATGACTAATATTTTATGGATTAACTTTATTTTTATTTTGCAAGTAGAGAAAGATATTCGGACTTCAACTTTGGTAAATTTTGTGGAGGGGAAACTAATAATGCAGTATGCCTAAATATGCCTTTGTCTTCAGTTATAAGGGCTTGTAGTCCATAGTGTGGTAGTTCAGCATAACAAAAGTAGCACCTGCACTTTCCAAGTTGTTTTGTTCTGTAATGATTGGCTATTAACACAGTTCATTAAATTAATTTAAAATTTAGAGTTTTATTGGTTGACAGATTTCTAGTTTCAACAAAGCTGTCTTCAAGATGCTTCTGCCATCTGACTCCCCTGACAGGTTTTTTTCTATTTTTTCTTCAGTCCTCAGTTTCCTTTGTAATTGCGAACAAACAACACAAAAACTTAATAAACTGACAGAGTGAAAATATATGCCTAGACATATAGCAAACCTTAAGGAGAATTTGGAATATTAATTGTGTTTTTATATGCTCTAATTTCTGTACACCCTATTATCCCTTTTGAGCTACACATCTTGAAAAATTTAACTGCCATAAATGATGAATATCTTGTTTTTGACAATATGGGCAAACCAACAGGCAGATACAACACTATCATCTTATGACATTAACCCAAAAATAGGTAAAATGTCAGAAGAATTTACTTACTGTAGATTATTACTTAGATGGAAGTAATCTGTTCACTTTTTGTCTCACAGGTTCTTATGCAGCATAGAGTTTAAGAGATGCATTTCATCCAAGTAAACTATAAAAATCTGTGATTGTTCACAAAATATGTAGAACAATGTACATTGTTCACAGCAAAACTGGACATTATCATCACTATTTACAGCAACCTCAAGTAAAAATTATATCTTATAGTGCATACTAAACATATACTTTTTAAACATAATCCGTGAGCAATTATTAAAACAAAAGTTATATAAAAACCTCAAACATTTAAAGTTATTAATCCTCCTAGGACGACTTAATCAAGCAACATTTTGGTTTAATCGTCCTGGAGTATTTTATGGACAATGTTCAGAAATATTTATTAAATCATAAATAAAAAAAGTAAAAGAAATTATTTTTCAAGCTCCAAATCTATGAGGAATTATAGGCAATTAATAGTCTTAGTGAATCAGACAAAGAAAAAGAAAATCTAAATTTTAGGAGTACTGGGAAATGATTCAATAGAGGTCTCCATATTCATTGAACTTCTGAATGAAGATAATTAAAGCTACACAGATGATCAGTCGCATCAAATTTCCTAATGTCGAGGTTTTGGCAATTCCAAGCTTCATGGCCTTCACGAACTGGCATTCAGCTTGGAATGGCCGAAAGCTCTACATTAGTAAATTTAATATGGCTGATCACCTGTGAACTTTTAATTATCGACGCTCATTGTGAAAGTTTTAAATCTTACAAGATGCTTCATAGCTGTAATAAAGCAATGGGTCTTCTCCCGAGGGTATGTTGTAAACCTCAAGTGAAAACCAATGCCTCTGGATTTATTTCATGCTAGCCAAAATATTAAATAAAGATATGAACTATATGAACAACTGTTCCATCTTTCTGCATAGGCTTTGAAACATTAAAAAATGCAAATGTTGATGGGAAATATTTAGAGCCTTTTCATTTTGTAATTAAACAATGATGGCTTAAAGGGGGAGGGGGAGAGCAGTTTCATAGTTGGCAGATTTCATTTGCTCAGACTTCTGATACATCTGCATACTGTAAAAGTTTATAAGAGAACAAGCTCCAAAATTAACTAACCATGGAGTAATGATGGAGTGCCAGAGATGAAATTATCCTGTGCCCTTTGGTCCGAAGCCAGCTGCCTTAAAATCCAAGCAATCCTGGCAATAATTTTGAGCAATAAATGCATGCACCAGGATCATGGTTAGGTCAATATTAGCACCACCTACTAAAATTGTAATTAATGTTCAAAACTTGTTGCTTTAAAACTTGTATAGGTCTTTAGAGTTTTCGCGTTATACTTCCACAGCTTTCTTTAAAAATTATGATGCAGTAAGAGTAAATTAAAATAATTGCCCAACTGCAAAACACATTTTGTGTTCACTACTGTGAAATGTGGAGTGGTTACTACTATGAAATTTTTTGGGCTCAAAAACAACAGCCTTGTCTCAGTAAATTTACTGGCATGTAAAAGAATTACAGAATGCTCACCAACAGTGCTGATATGACTGACAATTGACAGTGTTATTAAGAAATAAAATGTATTTTTAATTTGTGCATGTAGATGTTCAGAATGAGTAAAGTTTTTCAGGTGAGTGAAATGTATGGAACAATGTTTGTAGCTTTGTTGTTATAGTTTGATGCCGACATTAAGGGATGCAATGCATAAAGAATCGTGATGGATTTCAAAGGAATGTATATTTGTGTGGAACGCGTGCAGGTGCAGTTTAGTCAAATAACAATTGGGTTGAATAGTGTTTCAACAAAAGAAACGTAAGAAACAATGTTCTTAGCAGGGTTCTAAAGGGATAGCACTTGACTCTGTTTGAAAAGGTATTCTTCGGACCCTTAATAATGGCATGACCGAGACTAATAATCACAATGGACAAAATAGTCACAAAGGATTTTTGGTTGAATAAAAGGCTTCGAGAAAGTGAAAGTTACACACCCACGCACAGCTGTGTATAGTGTGAGGACAGACGGTCCATGGCTAGCGGCCGAGTAAGAAGTTTCTCTGTCTTGGTTGAAGGCAGATCAGAACCGGAGGGAAGATTTGTCGGTTTATACGTAACGAATTAAGTATTATCGAATAATAAGCATTCCACCTTCAGTCACTCTAAACAGTGATATATTGGTAATCCTTGGTCGGCAACTTCAAGTTTATGTAATGATAAAAAGTAGCAGTCATTAAACCATTTTGAAACAGGCATTCCAGTGTCATTAGAACCATCCTTACTCATACATATTCACACATACCCTGAGAGTACCTCATTGCTCATAACCTGCACTACACATCTTATTTGCATCAAACTGTCGCGCCAACGTGGAACTCTTTGCTCACCATCCTTTAATTTGCTTCAATTTTGTGAAGTGATATTTTTTAGAAAATCTGTAAAATATCAACATGTTTTCATATGTCTATGACTTTTTTTTGTTGTCCTCAGGTCTCGGAATATATAGGTAGATATGTTTTATTAGACTTACTAAATTGGTCTATTTAAATGGATATAATTAGATATATTGAAATATTCAAATAATTTTATTTGTAATTTTTTGCTGTATGTGTTATGGTTTCTTTTATGGGTTTTTAACTTTCCAATTATTTGTCTAAGCCTTTTATTATGTATCAGTATCACACCAACTTTAATAACAACCTTTACGAATCTTTCCAGTAGCATAAAAGAGGAATTTAGTGATATTGACCATCTTTAAATTTTAAAATCAACACTCCACTAAAATTATAAAACAAAGAAGGTTAAAAATAAGCAATGCATTAAATATGTAAACATGGTATAAGATATAAATTTTATTTGTATGAAAATGTACCTCTTCTAAAAACCTAAGATCCAGTGATAATATTCAACAATTTCTGTAAAAGTGAGTAGGTTTACTGACTATGTCATTTACTGTTTCGAGGGCTCAAATGCTTCTATCTTCAACCTGATGCTGGATTGCTAGAGCATGGTGTCATCTAGTTGGAGATTGCAGCGCTGTCCTACTTTGGTGTCTTTTCAAGGAATTTCTTGTGAGGTTGTCACTTGTTACTCTAAGTTGAAAGTATCATAAAAGTGCAGTTTTTAACTTAAAGTTACCTCCAAGTGACAGCCTTGGTAAGAAATTCTGAAAAGACACCAAAGGACGACACTGCTGCAATCTCCAGCACTATAATACCATGCTCCAGCAGTTGGCATCAGTTGGCTCCAGCAGTTGAGGATGGGAGCAATTGATATCTCAAAACACGTACTATCTTTTAAGAAAGTGATATAGTGTCAGTAAATCACCTCACCTTTACTATAAAGAAATTGTTTACACATCACTATATTTAAAACTTCTAACAAAGTAGTGCAATGATAAACAGAATAAAAAGGCAGAGGTTGACAATATTCACATATATTGCAACATTCTACTTGCAAAGCTTTCCATGTAGCAAAAAGGAAATCTTTATTCCAAAAAGGAATAGATATTGCAAAGCTGTTTCCAGCCAACTTAGAGTTTGGTTATTAATACTCTATGCATAAGTAGTCTTATTTGCATAAATAAGTGTACAGATATGTGATATATTACAGATATAACTAAGTGAAATGTGACACAGCAAAATTCCACATTTATACTACTGGAGTACATTTTCCCACCATGTATGTCAATTTATCAAGATCCCTTTTGATTCTCCTAAGTTTACAATGTATTTTAAATATTTTTATTATGCAAGTGTAATTTTGAACTTCCTGAAATCTGTTTCATTTTGAAACACCTAGAGCACTTTGGTTCCTTGCTCAGCAGTGTATAAGAAATCCAATTTTCAAATAATGCCTCCTTCATTTTTAAACATTCTATGGGTTAGATGTAGGGGAACATGGGGAAGACCGATACAGGAGTGCAACTGGATACACGCTTAGTTTTACTGGAGTATGGTACCATCTGCCACCGACACATGAAACTTTTTCCTCCAATACATATCAGTCACATAGAGCATCTGCATGCTGGTCTCACATGATTAAATGGATTTATTGGATGCTGAAGAAAAACCTAATTTGTGATTTAATTCTTCATCTTATTCATCAAATCTACAGTGAAAGTTGGGTAGGTATGTTTTGGGAATAAGTGTAGTAGTAGTCTTAGTGTTAAGCTTCGAAATACATACTTTGAAAGTTCTTTGTTGGCTGTAGTTCGAAAGGAATCCAGAGTATTTTAGAATATGGCAATGGAGGCAAGACTAGGTGGGGAAGAAATAATTAAGCTCCCATGCATTTAGATATTTTGTTGTCGATTCAAAGAAGCTAACCAACTATTGTAATACAAATTAATGTAATTTAGTGTATTAGTATTTTAGGTTACATTCTTAATATGCCATGGATTTTATATTTGCAAAACAAATTGCCAAAAATTTTCCTTTTCCTTTTCTGTATCACCATACAGTCTCAATTCCAACTTATCAACAACCATTTTCCAAATGATTAAGAGGAAAGAGTGTTATAACAACTGATTCACCTTAAAGAAACAATCTCATTGAAAAGGAAAGCAGCAAGAAACCTGAAAAAAGACAAATACATAGAACATTTATCTACACACAGAAATCTTAAGTCCCAGAAATTAATTCGGGTAATGACAGACTGAATTACTGGATGATAACAATTCTGCATCTCAGTCATATCCATTTACAAAGAGAAGGGATGGCTGGGTGGAAGCATGAAATGCTTCAGATGGGCCCATGAAGGCTGCATGAAATGTAAAGATCATGAATTGGACCTGTAGACATGTCTTAGAAACAAAACTAATACTTAACTTTAAAGAGAGTCGATTAAAGACACTAGACAACACTTACTTTTAAATTTTTCCGGAACATGTTTCTGACTCATAAGAGTCGAGAGCCGGCCGATGATAGAGGCAAAGCCTCAGAAACATGTTCCGGAAAAATTTAAAAGTAAGTGTTGTCTAGTGTCTTTAATCGACTCTCTTTAAAGTTAATTTATCATAACAACACTGTTTTCAACACTTCCAAGAAAGGAAAACTAATTACCCAGTTTTGTCCCTATGAGAATCAGGTTCTGCCACAAGTGCAGGGTAAAGTCATATTTTGTAAAGTGCATTGCCATTCTCATTAAATGGAATATGAAACAAAATATTAATATTTTTTTATATCCATTACCTAAAAAACATTCCACTGTTCATGTAACATGATTTCTGATTATAAATATATTACAACACCAATGTTTTGTTCATGGTTACCTAAAGTCCTGATCTTATTCCATGTTTCCCTACATGTTCCTTATAGCAACACCTCACTTTTACTATCCCTTTTAAAATTCAATGTTAATCTTTATTTTTTTACTCTATCAGCATATTTCATTCTTCTATGGTAGAAAAAGTAAAGCTAAAACAAATGTTTTGCTACACACAAAAAAGAAGAAAAAAAATAAAAGAACTAGATGAAGAGGAAACCAAATCAGAATTAACAAAGTGCAACATAAATCCAACTTATGAAGTTAGGTCCATATTTAACTTCCCTTACAGTTTAGCCAGTAGTGAGCATTTTGTGTCTATAGTAATTCTTGGAATTAATTATGACGGGCCACAATATATAAGTAAACAATTACTTATAGAAAATGCTTGAAATGAGTATAGGCCGTCCAACTGTAGCAGTGTGCACTGAAACATAACGATCATCTGGTTTCAAAAATTATCTGAAGTTAAGTTGTTAGTGTGAGTGTATATATGAACTCAATACATTGAAACCTTAATACTATTGTACAAATTGAAAGAGTAATAAAAGTGAAAGAAAATTACGTAATTGCTCTAAGAGTGTTATTAGGAATAAAAATTGTCACTTGTAGACCCTCGAAACACTCATCCCTTTTAGGACATTTTCTTTTAGAACAAAATAATCGCATAAGAAAACAAACATGAGCACCATACTATTACTGAGCTTATCTGATGAAAAGCGAAATTTGCTGGATTAGCAATGTTTTGATTTCTCTTTCTGTTCATATAAATGCAAATGCTGAAACACTGAATTGTTGATGTGACATTACACCACAAAAAATGGCTTATGTACTCAAACAGTAGTGAATCATAGGCATATTAAGAGTGGTTTGGTAGAACTTTAGTCAGTCATAAGTAGTGTTTGTTGATCATATGTTAGTGGCATTTTGTTTGTGCATTTGCAAAGTGCAAATTGGAAGGTGACAACTGTAGCAAAGTTAGAAATCGTTTCAGAATCAAGTATTCAGGTTTATCCCTGGATTCAAATGACAAGGTATATTATTAAATGAACATTTTCCACCTTTAATATCACTTTTCTCAAGGATTACACTCGTACAGCTGAGATATTTCCTTCACACATGTGAAGGAAAATGGCATAATTAGTTAAGATATTGTAGTAGTTTTACTATTTGAGGTTAGCTTTATTAAGTATTCTTATCTTTTCAGTACTGTCCTCCACAGGAGAGATAGTCTCCGACACCTGAGATGCAGGGAGGTTGGCGAAGGTTCCCACACCCTCCCTGGACAGGTTTATGACGCCCTATGTCAGTACACTTACAGACCACTCAAAAACATTCTGAAGGCTTCTACTTTTGTGAATGAATCTTCTCGGTTTTAGAGTACTGAGTGAATAGGCCACATGTTTTTTTAAGGGTCTGCTCCTTGTGTAGCATGTGTTTTCTGCCACACACATTCGCTGTCCTTGTCCCACTGTGTAAGGCAGCACATACCTTCCAGGAACGTTCTTTGTGTTGCTGGACTGTACTTACACTTCCTCTTCAGTGAATATTAAATGCACTGCCCTTCCTTAAATTAACAGGAAATTGTTTAATCTACAAATATGGCAGTTTTACCCATAAATCTTTAAAAACATTTTATATATGCAAATAATGTAGTTCAATTTGTATAAGAAATAGAAATTATAACTCGGTTATTATAAAACATATACTGCTTCTTATCATAGAAACACAAAATGCTGTAATAAAATATAAATACTCAACTTATGGTAATATCTTCAGCAATTGATAACTGCAAATTGTTCTATGTTGTTGGGAGTAGTTCTTTCTATTCTTTCTATTTAGGATTAATGTTGCTATCACTTAATAGTATATTAAATAGAAAAAGTGAAAGTGTGAGTGATTAACCACAAAATATGTTCCTAGTTCAAATATCTTTAAAAAAGAATAATAATACACATGGTATCCAGCAATTTAAATTTTAAAACATTTTCATGTTTTGAAAATTAGAAAGTTATTACTGTACGTAACTTTTGATACATCTTAATACTGCTTGCCATCAGACTGTGATGGGATTCATTTCTCTATTTTGCTCTCAGATAAATTATAATAAAACAGAATGTCAAAGTCACTACAAACAGTTAGTTATAAGGAGAAACAAGAAATTCTAACCTTCTATCACATCCCGAGTGAGTGAAACAGTACCATCAGCATTCACAGTTCCTCTTGAAGATATTAACGTAGCTGAAGATGTGCTTGTGGTGTGTGTTACAACTCCATCATCATCTTCATCACGAGGCTTCTTCAGTATTCCCGGTCTGCGTGAGATATCATCACCCGCTATAAGAAAAATATTACTTGTTAGCTTTGAATAACAAAACAAAGTTTCTTAAACACAAAGCAACTACCCCAGGTAAATTAAATGTATTGCACTGAATTTGGAAATTGCGTTCCAATAATTTGGTTTTTACTGGTCATTTTTTGCCTGAATTTAATATGACCTAATTTAATGATTTTTTTATGTTATGTCTTACAGGAAATGGGGCCTTATCTGCTTATGATTAACATTTCTACTTTTCTGATGAATTAACAATGCCAAACACATTAGTTCACCTAGTACCTCTGCTGTTAGCTATTAACATTATTGGAAAGAGGAGGAAAAGCAAATTAAAATTTTTATGTGAACAGAGCTAAAATAATGGAATGGTGGTCAACTAAATTCAAAAACAAAATGTTGTGTTTTGAGAACACTAATATTAAATAGCTCTTTATCATTCAAAAGTTAAAAACAAAACAAGTTTTATTTTGTCTATGCGTGATTGGAGGAATTTAGTAACAGTGACGTCAAAATTAATCTGAGAAACTATTCATAGTCTCTTTATTGACATATTGTCACTTACGTAAGTGACAAAGTGTCAATAAACCAACTACAAATAGTTTTTCAGATTTACTTTGTCTGTTAGGGTCAAAGTTTAGACGATTTTGTTATGACACTTAATATCTTCTTAGCTAGCCTATTTTTTAAAAAGCAAAAACACTATATCATTAACAATATTAATATCTGCATAGTTACTGTATATCTGCATTTGTTTAGAGGACAGCAGAATGCTAGCAATTATGAAATGCTATATAATGTTTAGATTGCTCGCTACATGGGTATATTACACATATCTGTGTGTATTCTTTTTCAGTAAATTTCCAAAATTATGAGTTAATTCAATATCCACATTCTATACAGTCTATTTACATACCCTGTGAAATTTTCTCATGTTTCTGGATCAGTGCACGAAGTGATTGTGCTCTAGTTGAAACCTGTGTGCTCTCAGTTACATCATCAGATGGATGACTTTCTGGTCCACTAGGACTCTCGCCTGTTTTAAGGATAAAGCTGTCCCTTAACTTTGCCCTTGGTTTCTCTCGAGGAGCATTTGGTTGAGATACTGCATTGCCCCCTAAAAACAAAAGAGAAGAAAATAATTAAGAATCAACTTTATTGTATTGAAAATAACTTAAGATCCCAAAATGAACGCCCAATTGCCTATACGTTCTTCAGATTCTTTGTTTTATGAAAAACTCGGATCACTTTGATATATTTTATATCAATAATCCTGGTGTGAAATACCTTTTACCATTTATT
Organism: Mantis religiosa; assembly: GCA_030765055.1. Lineage (NCBI taxonomy): Eukaryota > Metazoa > Arthropoda > Insecta > Mantodea > Mantidae > Mantis > Mantis religiosa. The sequence continues at coordinate 173,096,696 of CM060951.1, forward strand.
ATACATCCCTGAAGTGCAACCTTTTAAATTGCATTAGTATGTCATGTCAACTGGTGGATGGTGGACAACATTTAGCTTGATACATGTTCATACAACTTCAAATACAATCTTTCACACTGCGATATCTGCTTGTATAAAATCATATTTAATAGAAATATGGATACCGAACATGAAACATGTATGGCTCATATTTGGGAAGTCCCAGAATCAAATTCTATGGGCCAAGCAAATTGACTAAGGTGTTTTCAGGATTTCCTCAGACACCACAGTAAACACTGAATTGGATTATTAATTTTTAGATGAGTCATATTTATTACACTTATTACAGTTAAATCTCGATATAATGAATTGGATATTTAATATCATGGCCTAAAGTTCAACCTTAAACTTAAAACAATAGCAACAAATAAAAATGGATGGTAATAGTAAATGGACTGAAATATATTGACAGATAATGAAAGCAATACAATCTGCCCAGCACTGCAGGAAAGGAGATATAGTTGCATAGCACTAAAGTCTCTGTGAACATGTGACAAAGCAAACTGGTACAGTATAAGAATGGGTCCTAGAAAGCAAACTGTCCACCATACCCAATGTACATGGTATCTGATGACAGACCCATTACAGTTGGCTTAGTTAAAGCATGTAAAATAATATAGAGAAAAGAGAAGAAAAGAAAAATGTATAAATGATAGCTATGAAGTTGTTTTTCAAATAATATTCAGTTCTCTGTAATGTCTGTTTCACTATTACATAATATTGAATATTATTTTCTCGAGAATACTAAATTGTTCAATACTGAGAATGCAGTTTTTTCTTTAGACTGTGTGTGACAACTGTTGCTTCCAATATGGAACAAGAAATTATTGTAAATGACAATTCAAGAGGAAGTCGAAAAAAGCAAAGGCAAGTACAACATACACATGAATCATTGATGTAGCTGCTATGGGAATCAGCAATGACAATGATGGCAATGTGGCAAATTGTATCTGCTTGGAGATAGAAGCATACAAAAAAGTATGAGAAAGATTCAAACATCATGAATGAAGTCGAATGTATATTAGCACTTTTTAGGCCCACATGAATTTGTTTAATGTCTAGAGGTCTTTTCTGTATTCAAAATGCAATATTTAATTAATAATAATGATTTTCATCCATTCTTTAAGTCCTTAAAGATTTTTGACACCACAAAGAAGTTATGAACACCTGGAGAATTAAAAATTTTAATGGGGAAACTGCATTAATAGATAAATGAACTTCTTTAATAATAACAATGACTATGATAATATTAATAGACTAAGTTTAATGTCCTTAACCAGCTAGATCAGATCAAAAAATGAATTAACGAAATAGTTGTAATGATGCACAAATAAATCTGAGGTCCCTAGAACTTGGAGTTATCAAACGTGCATCTTCCCAGGTTAACGGAAAACCCTAACAAAACAGCCCTATCCAGGTAAGTGATCCTAATATAAATATAAACTCGGGACCTCTTGAATGTGAGCTATACTTGTTATCCCCACAAAATGGAAGTGGGTTGAAGGTTTAAGATTATGTATATTTATAATTATGTTAACAAAAAGATAATGTTCTAAATATCTTCCTTCCACTTGAACACTACTGAAAAGTGATACATAAATATGTCCCAACACATTTTCCTTCAACCTAAAGAGCTGAAAAGTGAATTATTATTTCAGTTGCTAGAAGTATGCCTTAAGCATAACTTCAATTTTTTACCTTGTGCAAAATTACAGAGATAATTCCAATCTATTTTTCATGAATTCCATTAAATTTTAACTTTTCGGCTATCATATGATTTGCCATTAAGCTCATTACTCGTCATACCAACTTACCAACAAAAGCTGCATAGATAAATTCTGAATAAACTAAGACTTAACACTTGAATAACATAACTTTGATTAAAACATGCAAGGAGTGATGACCAAGCTTTTCCTTTCATTGCAACAATGGAGAGGAGAGAATCGGCATGAAAGCTCATTATGATTACAGCATTCAATGTGTCTGAACTGTGTCTAATATGAGAAAATTCCGGACAGTTAAACTGAAAATGCACAGCAGTTTGCACAGAATTAACCAACAGTTACTACCTGTGTGTTTTTGAGTACAGCAGGCATACTTATGAAATAAAGATGCCTCCAATTCCTTAGTTATTTTGCAGCTAAATATTTTCTCTTGTTTTACATTCTTATATATGTAATTCATATAACTTTAGACTAGATTTAAGGAAGGGAAATATAGAAAAGTATAGGCTAATTACTAGCAAATGTTTTACTCAAATGTTCACAGTTTTAATAACTTTTACTATAATTATATCATACTTATTTAGACATTTCTGAATCAGCAAGTTAATATTAATTAAAAATTTGTTAGCATTATATTATCTTCATTATTTATTTCATTTCATTAGTACAGAAATTAGAGCAAGGCTAAATTTAATTAAATTTAGTATTACATCTTTGCACTGATACATAAACTCCTTCATTCCATGAACAAATAATTATTAAATGTCTCTATTAATACATTCACTACAAAAATGATTCATCCTGGGTGTCTGATTTCTAAGCGGGTGAGAATGTTTCTTTAAGCAGGATTATTCCTTATCCGCCCTAATGTCTGGAAATATGAAGACTGTCAATGTGTGTGCGAATGCAATGTAATAAGTAATAACCAAAAGTAATGAAAAAAAAAAGCCTCTGAGATTAATACACCTGTAAAGAAGTGAACATCACTACCATGAGTAATTATCCTGAAGGTAAAAAGGCATTAATAAAGTGATTTAGAAAATTTCAACTAGATTCCTCATTAACATACGTTATTTAAGCTTGTTTGTAATCATTTCTACATACTATGCAACATTTAGATATCAAATGCCACTGCTTACTAAACTGTTTGGCTTTATGGCAATGCTACATTTATTTCGGATTGCTGTTTATTCTTAGAATAAAACATAAGCAGTCACAGCAGCACATATCTGATAATTGTCTTGCTTTGTAAATGGCTTATGTCTTGTTGGCAGCTTACAACACCCTTAATGAAAAGCTACTAATTACAGGAAAAGACTTTCAGATATTGAGCTTTTTTTTAATCTAAAATTTTCATTTTAATGGCTAGTCTTTAAACATAAAGGAAAGTGAAATAATTTAAATGATTGGCTTTGTTTCACTGCAAAATAAACAGCCAACACAGAATATGATAAGTATTAAATAGAAAAATAACTTACTTGCTCGTTGTTCATGCCTATTGACCAGGTCACGCAGTTGTGGTGTAAGAGGCTGCTCTGGCATGTCTTCCTTGTCCTCAACAGTAGTGCTAGTTGTGGTGCTCTCACTGGTGGCTGTGGTGGTAGTACTGATCTTGCTGGCTGCTTTCAGAGCACGGAGTCCTCCAAACAGTGGCCGTCCTGAAGAGTCCCGGATATCAGCAGGTTTATCCTCATCTCTCCGAGGTCCTTCTGGCTTGGGTTGCTCATGTGGCACTGAATCAACAGTTTCTACAATAAAAAAAAATTATAAATTAGTTCAGGAATTTCCAAAAGAAACTTGGGAAAATGAAAGCATACACTCTATATGCAATTGCTACATTCTGTTTGTTTTTAGCACAAAATATACACACAGCTTTCACTGTATATTTACTACTCACCTTGCGATATATGAACGTTGTTATTTGTACTTTGACGCCTACGAAGAGCACTCAAGCCAAATAATGGCCGTCCATTTTCATCTGTAGGTCCAACCCCATAGCTGGATGTGACTGAATCTGTTGGGAACGCCTCCCGGGGTGGCTCACCCAGTGAGGACTTCTTGATTGGTGATTTTACTATAAAGATATAAAGTTATCAAAATTAAATTTCAATGAAAGTTTTAATTTAGTCCATCATTTGTACGCCATATTTATCATTTAAGGTCATATGAGAGGCATTTACTTTGAAGACAGTGAGAACAATAACTCAAAAACATGTTAAATGGCATAAATTTGGTTAGTAATTTTAGACATAAAATGTATTCTAAGTAATTTAAAGACAATAGTTCTACTATCCTATGGGCTGAATAAAGACATGTGCATTAACAATAGCTGCATTTTACTATGAAAATTGGAAACTAGTTTTGGTTAAAAATGATATTTAGCAGACCTTAAAGTTACATTCTTCACCTACTTATCAACAGTAATATTAATTCCTATACATACGATATCACTGATGTTTTATATCATTTTTTGTTCATAGATACAGTCATGTTCTCATTTACACTTCTAGCTAAAGAGGATTGGGAATATTCCCAATGAAAGAAAAATCTCCCACCTCTCCAATTGTAAATCAAAATTATGGATATAGCAATACTTACTTCCTTTATACATTATAATTCAAATACGTTCCAAATATAAATTATATAGCATATATGACATAAAAGTAATATTTACTTAAGATTTACACACGCTTTTGTAGACGCAACTTTTCTATGTGAAATCAAAACATTTGCATTATTGCAATTCTTCACACACTAATACAATTTCATTTGGCCGCTTTACGGGATTTGCGCAATGATTTGATGGGAAGTTAAGAATAGTGTTGGCAACACTGCTGCGAAGACGCATTTCGATGTTACTTTGCTAAATTTCATTTTAAAAACATCTTGTAACCAAGCTCGAATTGCAACAGAAATATACCACGACTAGTTTTCTGCAAGACAAAAATCGATTCGTCGCGTAGCTCAGTCCTGGGTTTGGTCACCAGCAAAGGTTAAGAATTTTGCCCTGGCCAAAATTATTCCCTATCCTGGAAGTAAGAATGTGTATTTGAGTGCATAGAACATCTATTTGTGAGTGATCTAACGTATACAAAATAAACAAAAGAATAACACTGTATAGTTATTACCTTTGCCGACAGGCAAATACTCCAGAGGTAAAAGGCCACCGATAGGAACATTGCAATTAAATGTGGGGTATAAGTAGAACAATTTCCCATTGCCGTTTTCCATATTTAAGACATTCAAGGTTATATTTTGCTTCCATATAAATACGTAGAACAGATTCACTGTTGATACAGCCCGGAAATGAAACCGTAGCCGTCTCTTAAAAAGTGCGGGAGGCTTTCTGGAACATGTTAACAATGGCCCGCCCGCATCCTAAAGTGAATAGCGATTTATGTTCAATACTCTCTGCATGGTCCAATTATTATCAACACTCTTACTCTATGCTCTGTTTGCCTCCGTGATGACCCCATTAGTCAAGATGTGGTCGCTTGGAGCAGTGCCATTGGCCGCGTTTGCATTGACGTAGAGCAGTGATTGAAAGGAACTTTACTTGTTCCGCGATGCCCAGGTGACATCGACACAAGTGGGTCATTCTCTGTTTTTGTTGTGCTATTCACTTCTACATTATCCGGCATAGTATAATGTGCTTCGGTGGACAATGGAAAACACTAATGAATGAAAGTACACAAGTCGTTGCCTTTTCGCTCGTGAAAAATATTGCTGTATCATATTATATCCTTTAATGTACTTGACCGTGAGAAGCAATGAATTCACGTAATCAGCACAGTACACAATGCACAATGTGAAGTTCTAAGTAAATAGGACTGGCGGACGATTCGATCTGGACTTGAATACATTCTTTTCGTTTCCCTCTTAACCACGGATATGATGCCATATCTGCTTTCTCTATTTTAGTGGCTGTATATCCTGAAATGTTACTGTTTATTCACTCTACTTCAGATATTTATCGAAATGTAGGTGTAGGGAGCACTACGTTTTCCATATTATGTTTGCTAAACTATAACCTAACTTGTGCATCTAGAGATTGCTATTAAGGTTTCTTCAGGATATTAATTCCCAGAATTTCCCAACTCTGATGTTCAAGCCTCGGTTTTCTAAAAGCAGGCTATCAAGAAGCGGTCAACGACCAGCCCATTGCCATCCTTGAGACTGCTGGCAATTCCACACAAACTATCATTAGGTTAACTGTATCTGCTTCATCGCACAAAAGCCCGAAACTTAAAACAGCAATGAAAGACATCAAGTGCTTTGCAGCTTCCGCTACTATATATGTACTCGGTTATTGCAACAAGCGCAGAGGCGGACTGTCACCTTCAACAATTGTAGCGTCCATTAATATTAATTCTGTGACGCCTACGATATGCATTGTTTTCTCAAGTTATCAGAAGAGCAAGACGGAAAAAAAAAACACACACACACACACACACACACACACACACACACACACACACACACACACACACACACACACACACACACACACACACACACACACGCGCGCGCGCGCGCGCGCGAGCACGCACATTGTAAATACATTCTTGACAAATAAAAATATCTAACAAATTCCAAAGCATGTGCGGAACCGAAAAAGAACAGAAAGGAACAAAAAAAAAACCAATAGGGTAGGTTTTTCTCTAACCACACCCTCTCCAAAGTCTGCAAGCATGAAAGAGTATGTGTGTGAGCTATACACAAAGCTCCCCCCAACCAAAAAGAAGCAATTAACCAAATACGAACTAACAGCATTACTGGTTTGTAATATGTTCTGAAGGTAAATAGGCTGTCGATATAACCTTTGTAGCTAAAGACGAGGCATAAATGGAATAACGAACAAAAAGGAAAGAACAAATATTAATAAAGTTATGGTAATATATAGAACAGAAAACTGGGCTATGAAATGACATGAAATGTTTTCTCAGATATGTTATAAGCAGTTGTACTCCAAAGTATCACAGTGCGAAAATAATTAAGAAAAATGTCTTAATATATTAGCTTTAAATGAAATATTACAGAGTTGGCATTAAATATTTTAAGAATAAACTCTTCTAAATTAACAAAACACGTACTAATTGACCTAATAGTTGGTACTTCCATCATTGGGAGTATGTCACCTCAAAATTAATTTTGGGTCTCCTTGTGGTTTATCGGAAAAAAAATACAAGTCGGTTGGATTACTTAATGCTGTGTCAGTAAGTTATGGTAACTAGATTGGTTAGAGCAATGGAACGGAAACCGCAGGATCCCTGGTTCAAATCGTGGCTATGGCATCGATTCTATTTTTCCAAATTGAGTACAACTGTACCAGCCACACCGTCAGAGAGGTGTATTATCAACATCATTATATAACACCTTATTTTGTTCCAATAGTTTAAATATAAAGGCATACAGGAAATCTTGAGCTCAATGACGTAGTAATGTGACTAAATTTTATTCTTAAGTGAATAATACGAGGTGCTAAAATTAGTATAAGCTTTTTTTCGTATGGACCAAGCTTAATATTTATGGTATGTAAAAATATAACGTACATATGAATTTCTCCTCCATCCTATCCTGCCATTTGTCCAAATACTTGTTGAAATATGTTTACTTATTTATTTCACAGTATGGTAAGTAAAATTGCGAAGTTGTGTAACTGATGTTGTCGAAATTGTTATACTTAAACATTCAAGTGTCACATTTGCTTAACTATAGGAGGTCGTTTTAACAAATTGGTAATTATGGGCCAGAACTGGATGGTTTACCCTAAGAGGTGTATTTAAAGCGTGTAGTATCGAGGACGAGTGTGAAGATTGGAATGGGAACACGACGGAATCGCGACAACACCTTTGTACATGCAGTACAACTTTCCCCTTTTTTGTCCTCTTCAGCATTCCCTACTAACCCATACCATCGGGTAAATAATCAACTTACAGGTGGCACCTTCAGTTTAAAAGCCTGATTCTCTCTCTCTCTCTCTCGCTCTGAATTCATTTTGTAAGTCTGCATTGTTCTAATTCAAATGACTTGCCATGTAAATGTTCACACCATGGTAGAAGCACCCAATGGAAGAAAATATAGGGCGACTCAATGTAAAAGTGGCATTAAGTAAAACAATTTACAATACTTGACCTATGAATTAATTCAGATCTAAATTTGGCTAAGGATAACATACTTTCCGCAAGATTTAAAATTAGAATTTACCACATCACTTCCTTTTACTATTGATACTTCAGAAATGTTACAGAAACTCCGAGCCTTTAGATTTATACCTAAAAAAAAACACACGAACGATCCTAAAATTTACTTTCGTATTTATACCGATAGCGATTTAAGTAATGATCAGGGCTAGGAAGTTCGTACCGCTCGCCGTTCCCTATGCAGGTTGCGATCGACCCTCTCCTGGCATCCAAACAAGTCATAGATAAGAAACGCAACTCGAGAGGCATTGAAACCGGTTGCCCAGAGAAAAAAATTACTTATGAGACATTCGTAAATGCACATCTATTCAGATCATTATGTACAACATACAAATTCTTTATATAGTACACACGGACTTATTTTCGGCTAATCTCATTATTTAAATAGGCTTATTGTGGCAACATGCAAGCGGATTATAACATTTCCTGATCGAATGTAAAATAATATCCAAGTAATAAAATTAACTTCTTAAATATCAAATATCTGAAGATTCTTACTAAACAAAATGCCAAAGCAGGAATTTTACTACAAATTTACTCATCTGCGGCCGTATTACCAAAAACAATGTACCTCTGAAGCCTTTTTTATGAAAAACTCATTCTATGTCCCGTAAAACAAGATTTAGTTGATTGATAATCTGTTGCAAATTTGTTAATGATTTCAGCTGATTTAGTTTCTCGACCTCGCTTCTCTTTTTTCCATATCTGCTTAAATATCCCACTGAAATGTAAATGATGAAGTAAATAAGGGCATAAATAAGTACACTTCTAGAAAACATACAATGGCTATACAGCACATTTAGTTGCTCATCTTTGAAGCACGACAAAGATGTTATTCGAATGCCTTCCTTCCTGCCAATGTGCTCTGCGTCATGCAGTTACACCTGTTTTGCAGTAATGAGTTGCATTCTACGATGAACCTTGCCCTTGCTAGTAGCGCTGCGTGGTAAAGCCTGCCTGGCCACTCTTACACTGCTCAAGGAAATCGGTACGAACTTCCTAGCTCTGGTAATGATAATTGCTGCTCATTTGAGCTACCATTAGGTAAAGATGGTACCTATGCAGCCATAGAAGTATGAGATTTGGTACTAAATTGTCTCTTTAGACTTGGTAGGGACCCAGTACTCTGCATTGCTGTGACTCCTTGGGGTAGGCCAACCTCTCGTCTTATCCTTCTTTCCCGGGGATGCCCCACTTGAGGCATCGGTACAACAGATCAAGTCCGCTCCACGTGTCGAATCTCCTAGAATTCTATCTTATCGTTTAGACTAATGTTGTTTCTTAACCAAAGCGATCCAATTATCACAGGAATATTAGTTTGGCGAAGTAACAACGTTTGCTTAACGAAGCGCAAACGCCAAACAAAACAAGTGACAATTGTTTCCCTCCCCGCCCCTTTGTCCCTCTCTCTTTCTCTCCCTCTCTCTCCCCTTGTGTTCGATGTTCAAAATAACTCGTCCTTCAAGCTCATCGAAATCAAAAGAAAGAGATTCAAAAGAGAAAAACAGTCTTCAAAGACAAAATGATTTTATAGTAATTAGAACTGAATAATTAAGAGTTTTTAAATATGCATATAGATATTTTAAAATGTAATTTAAATATTTGTGAATATCAGCCTGCACATGAAATTCCTCGGAGGCTCATGGGATCCAAGCCGTCATGTAAAGGCGCCCATGCACTAAGCAGAGGTGTTGCAGGTGTCATTGAACACCGCTTGGCAAGGCCACGCATAATAGCAAACACAGGAAAGCTGGTAAATCCCAACGCCATATTTGGGGCATCCATTCCCACACGTTGCTGTAACCAACTGGTTAGTTTAAGCAGTATTTACGTTATTCATAGCGATATTTATAAACTGTCTCAAACCAGAACGATCCTGAAAACACGTGCGAGTGGATAAAGAGAGAGACAGCGATACTGTTAACGGAACGCTGACTGCTGCAGTGCATACACTTCTGTGATATTATAGGTAACCTTCGTTTATCAGCGGTTACTACTTGGCTTGAAGTATTAGATATTTGAATATCTGCTTATCTTTTTTTTTTTAGAGCGATTCACATACACCCTTCAATGAAGTTACTTCCAGGAGGCGATGAAACTATTTAGGACGCACGTCATCAAGTATGTAATTAGATTGATGGCGAATTAAATTTAGCCCTACTGCTCTGCAAACTTCGCAAAACCTTCTATACACTTTTTTTCTTGGCATGCCACGGAAACTATTTGCTTTTGCAGATTTCATATGGAGGAGGACTCTTCGAAATGGGTTATTGCACACCGTTAACTGGTTTATTACCAACAGTTTTATTTATATCACCTAAAACAGCAAACATAGTCTTTTTATACGTGAATCAGAGTTTATTCTAAACTAGAAACATCAAAGTGTATCTAAACAAACACAAATGTAAATTAGTGCAGCGAAGGCTTCCCTCCTCAGAGAAGTGATGTAATAATTTTTCCAGGAGCCTTATTTGCTGTGTGTACATATCGACGTTCCAGATTTTACGTGAGTGTTACTGTTTGGAATGTTAAAAAAATTCAATTATGACTTCCAGTTAATGCTCTCACCGCCCAGCTGTCATCACAATACGCCCATAAGTTAACTGGAGTATTCTGTATATTATTTTTCAAAAGCGACTTACGACTGCAAATGCGTTTAATTCTCCCGATTGATAATTTATTTCCATTGTAGTTAATTTACATGTGATAGGATAATAAAAACAGGTGCTTAAACCCCTAATAAAACAGGAGACGGTTGAGAAAGCATTAAAAGCTACTTCAAAACAAATCAAATATAATCTGCAAGGTGAGTATGATTACTGGTTTGATTAAATACACTTGATTTTAGATTCGCTTTATACGAGGTTTCCTATGTGTTGATTAATGCATTAATTCTTGCAAATTATAAGCTCTTTTAAAAGGTAAAAGTGACTTTTTCAGCCAATATCAAAGTTATCTCTGATTAGCACCCCTGACCTAGCTCCACTTCTAGAAAGCAATCACCGAAGCCGGCCGGAAGTGCCGTTAAAGAGCCGAATGTCGTCTATTCTCCGCCTACAGCTTCCGTTCTGCTTCAGAACGACATCTTTTTGAACCCGGATCCTTGACGTTACTGTCTGAAAAGCGTCTCACTGCAATTCTATTTTGGTGCACGTTTATTGCCTGTACCCATATTTGCGTCCTCTTCGCTATTTGGCGCGAAAGAATTACGGACAGCTGTGCCTTCCGGAATTAAGTGTACTCACTTCGTGTTTGCTATTTCTAAGCAACGCTCAAAATATGTTTAATCTGATCAGTGCAACATGTATTCTCGTGAAGTTTGCCCTATCACGTATTTGACTGATATTTTTTAGTTAGCTCAAGCGAAGCGATCAGTTCTATCAAATGCTAGTGCGCGTTACACTATTTAGCAACTGAACATTCAATATCCTTTCATTTGTAATGGAGAGGCAGGGTAATCTGCAAACCTTAGGTCACGAAGGATCTTCAGTTTCAGCGATGATGGTGCAATACTTTGATACATTTCATATCTACTTCATTATTAGTAGTATAAGCTTTCTATGGTTAACAGGAACTTTACAAGTTAATAAGGATTCTTCAAAGTAGGGTAAGAATCCTGCCAACTGCATAAAACAGCTGAAAAAAGCAACACGATCCAGCTTACATTTCAACATTTACAAACTGGTGTGCTCTCATGGATGCAACACTACTGGGAAGTTGGAATTAATTATTCTTGTTTTTCTGTTGTGGGGATGAGATCAAAATAGAATGTAATTCAGTGAATTATAAAATTCGCAAAGTTCTTAATACTTGAAGGAAAGGCGAGATCGGCATATTCCTTTCGATGCATATTCTAACCTCTCATACTTCCGCAGTAACCTGTCTATACCTCTGTAGAAAATTTTCTTCTGATAGCTCCTCAAAATAATTTCTCCTCATAGGCCGTACTCTATTACGAATGGCATTTAGAAGGTCTTAAATATAGCAAATCGACATCAAATGCTGCGTTCACGCCTGCCATCTTGACTATTTACAATTGTTAAGGACTTAACAACAGAAATATGGCTCGTTAGTTTAACAAGAGATTTAACACGAGTGTTACGCTAACACTTGGTGAAATGCAATTTTTGTTGTAACTGTTGTTAAACTCGTGTTAAGTCTTAACATCTGTTGGTGAAATCGGGTATTAAGTTTACAAATATACTGATTGCGTATACATTATACTGGAATTAAAATGTACATGATTTTCGTTTCAAAAGATAAGTTGATGTAGCTACTGATTACTGGTCTTGATATTTGAGAAGGAACCAATTACAGATATTGAATCAAATAAACGATACCTATGAATGATATGTATAATCTAGAATCTCCAACACAATAATATAATAGCTTATAAAGGCAAATAGTTCATCGGAAGTAAAATAGTAATCCACAAGGCTGATGCAGGGTAAAGTCATGGACCTCAGTAACTAGCGAACATGCTGGACAAGGCAAATACGTACTAGGGAAAACGTGGGTCTTCGGATCGTTCATTGTGAAATAGGTACCAAAATATATTAGGGACCACTAGAAGAAACCTAGCTGTTCGTATGCTTTAAAGCACACAAAAAGTATTTTCGCCTCCTTATTTCTGTATCAGTGTATCAGCAAATAATCTACAGTAAACATTAACTTAATAAATAATAATAAACATAATAATGATAAACATAATATTATGACAGAGCATTGAGGCGTACTGACCTTCAGTGACACACAGTGTATGCGTTTGTTATCTTGTTTACTACAAGAGCCAAATATTAGTAAACTGGAGTACAGTAAGGGACGAAACACAAATAGAGCACCTGGGGGCTGTGTATCTGATATGAATACTAAAACAATGATTATACACAAATGTAGGTTACCATTACACCCGCCGTTTTGTCGCTTGAATTGACGCCTACCGATGAATGACATGCTCCTGTCCAGAAAAACACGTTTGCACCTGAAACGAGTGTAATTACACTAATTCGCCGTGTAGTATATGCAATAGGCTCGCGTAAACAACTCCGTTATTCCCGTATTTTTCCGATACGCTTCAACGCTTTGCCATATAGTGCCTAAGGTGTCCAGGTCTAAAGTCATCTGTTACCTACCAACTTCATTTATGAAAACGCACATTCTCTCTCTCTCTCTCTCTCTCTCTCTCTCTCTCTCTCTCTCTCTCTCTCTCTCTCTCTCTCTCTCTCTCTCTCTCTCTCTCTCTCTCTCTCTCTCTCTCTCTCTCTCTCTCTCTCTCTCCCGTGATTAGACTACAAGGGGATACGACACATTCGTGATATTGTTTCCCACTCAATCCTGCTCCCTAATATCACTCGATCCCTTAAGATAGAATGAAACTAAGGATATTATTTAACATAATAGCTTCTCTGCTGTTGGATTGTTTCTTTAATAAATAAAAGAATAAATATCTACTAATGCCACTTTCAATGTACCAAGTGGATTGAAAGGTTCAAATCCCTGGCGCCACAAATCTGACTGAGGTTTTCTCGTAGTTTTTTTTCCATCGCCAAGGTAAACTTCGCTTTGTACACTTAATACCACGGCTCAAAGTTCCATCTTAAGTCTAAAACAGTAAAAATAGAAAACAGATATTAGCAGCTAATATTCTATCCACAGAGAGCTAAATAGAACGGCAGCCTAATGAAAGCAGAGGTACAGTTTCTAGAACTAAGGTCCACGACATGTTGCCATCTTTCAATCACAAAAGGAGATATTTTATTTGTTAAGAAGATGACAAGTTACCTACAAATCAGCAGAAAGACGGTTCTAGGAGCAAATTTAGCACTTTAGTCGCGGCTTGTAGCATAAATGAGCTTTGTTGCATTGCTATTTTATTATTAATCAACCTACCTAAATGTTTCTGAACTCTTAAGGACCCAACTACCTTTTACATGGAACATTTGTCGAAATTCTTTACTCTCGCAAAAACAGCTACAAATATATGGATTAAAATTTCATATATTTAGCATTACATGACCTAAAAACTGTATATCTTGAATTTTCTAGGAACAGTGCTCTTTATTTTGTATAATTTTGAGTAATATTCTATTACTGGTATATGCTAAACTATAGGCGAAAACAAATTGCACAAAATATATATGTAAATATCTTTAATACACAACTTAATTCTGATAACTTTTTCGTAGCACTAGCGTTTTCGGAAATGTCCACTGTTAATCGAATAGTTCAGCATTTTGTCGTCCTTTTAAAATCCTGTCGATGTTCAATTGTTTCTTACCACTGCATGGGAAGTACCTATAGAATTTTAAGGTCCGCATATAGCGTCCAATTATTAAACATTTGACTGTCACTATTGCCTTTATATAATGAGTAACGTATATATTTCTGCAAAGATTTATCTAAATTAAAATGAAGATAGGAATCTAAGATTTCGTAAGAATGGTCTGTACACCAGTAATGCACGTTAGGTGTACGGAAACTCCTATGGATGTAACACATTTTTATTCTCTTTATTTCTTTCTTCCAATTTCATCCTACCTTTGCTTTTCACTTAATTCTCATTTATTCTCCTCTCCCGTTCTGTCTTTGCCTTTTCCTTTTACTAGGTCATTTCTTTTTCTCTTTGTCTCTTCCTCGTGTTCAACCCTTACTTCTAAATCAATGGTAGTCTATATGTGACCTCAGCATTATTTAGGGAATGGTTTATGATATTTTGTCAGCTGTGACCCTTTCATGTAAATGACACGACCAAGTTAAAGAACCAGCTGCGTGCGATGTGTAAAAGCGCAGGCGCGTGCGACAAGGTCGAATTAATTTCGGGAACGAAGTAATGAGCAAATTGAAGTGTAGTGGCAACAAGTTCTTCCTCAGTCTGGCGTGCCAACTGGAGGCGCTGCCAGTGTTCTTAATTGGTCAATGTGCACGCGTTTGGAAGACGTCCGCCCAAAAGAGAAACTCTACTGCCTTAGGTTTTAAAGTTTGCCTTTTCATGTTGATGTGAACCAGCAACAAAATAGAAAAATAAAACCTATTTTCCGAATAATATAACTTATCTTTTTGTCATAGTATGTAAATATCGTTTTCAAAACATTTCTTCAAAACTTACATTAGTGTACTAAAACGTATGAAGAAAATAATTTGACACTGTGACCAATCACTTTTACTAAAGTGTGTTCCCTCCGTAGGGGAGAGGATCATCCCTCTTCAGCTGCTGTGGTGCGGGCGCTGCGGTACCCTAGCACCCCTGGTACCTCTGACGTTACTAGAGGAACCTCGGGCCGAACATTCGAGCCCCTCCCTGTTGGGAGTTGTTCGGATTGGGTTGGACTCGATGGGGTGGTGGTCCCCTATACCCGTGGCAGATCGGGGATGTCATCACCGGGCGCCCCAACCGAGGGATTCGGTAGTCTTCCCGTATGGGTTGACGCGCGTAAGTGGTTTATCCACTTCCACCTTGTAATGGGGGGGGGGCTGTTAGTCTCTAGGTCTTGCCCTATTGGAAAGACCCCCGGAATAACGCCGGCGCCTCCTTTGGAAACAGCTGGTATTCTCCCAGGCTTTAAGAGAGTGGACTTGTGTCCAAGTAGATTCTCTCGTTCTTGCTAAAGCGTGATTCCTAAATATTTTTATGCCCGACCATGTCGAAATGTAGTAATTATACGTCTGGTAGCTGTACTTTAATGGACCCAATCAAAAGATCAGCGTATAACAATCAAGCGCACATACCACAACCCTGCCATCTGTTCCACTGCATAAGGTTAAAATCAATGCACTTATTTGCTGAGGTAAGCGAAATAAATAAATTTTGGACACATGTTTGAACACAAATACTTGTATGAAACTTAACTACAAAAGGCTACACTTATTTCATAAGCATACTCGCATCTTAATTACTACTTTATTAAGTTACAGCATCGCAGTATCAAGAAGACCACCCAAAATATAAAAAAGAATATATATGAAATTATAAGCGCCATTTAAGAATAACAGAACATAGTGTTCAAGCTGCCAGTTTTCCTTTAATTTCTGTTAATATATGCATTGACATAAAATATGCTTTTGCTACCCTTTAACAGGTGGAAGGAGTAATATATTAATTTTGAGATAAGGTACTTTAGATATAGTAAACCAAAAGTAATTTTTTCTGCAGTTATTAACGGTTGAAGCAATAAACACTTCGCGTTCCTAACTTTTCATAAATGAATATTAATGTAAAAGGGGAGAACAAGCTTAATTTATACATGACAGTGGTCGTCTAGACGAAAAAGAAATAGTTGTATATATCTAATTACATTTAGCTTCATTATATAAAATAGAATAAGATTATAACTGTACTAATATTTGGTAATGAAAACTAAATCCAAAGACGCTCACAAATGAGATTCAAACACCAGGCACATTTTATCTAAAGTCAAATCGTTTTTATTAATCCTAAACGATCTTCTTTTACAAATTAGAGTACCGATGCTTATAGCCAGTTTAATATAATTCATTTTTTATGGCGAAAAATAAATGCAATCGCCTAGCCTTCTGCATTGCACAGCCGTTATATTTATCGACACATTAGGACCGCTCGATATTGGTTCTTAACCCAGTGAAGCGATCTTCGTAATGCCCTATACATGCTCTTCCTAACGGTTCCAGAGCCCGGAGCAAAGCCAATGGATCAGAACACCAGGAAAGTGTAGCGAATTGGTGTGATCATGAAAACAACTGGAGGACCGGTGCCTTTTGTAAACCGTCCGCACTATAACGGAGCATCGTTGTTATGGTATGGCCACTGTGGTTTGACATCTGGAAAACTAAGCTTTGCTCTTATTTCTATTATGTCAACTACTTAGCGTATTGTGTGGTAAAGACTTTTGGAATATTGTGTGGAGAAAGAAAGCAATTTTAGACCATGTATTTAGTCACAATGGCAGTTAAGAACATGAAGCTAAAAATAGGCCTAATATTACTTTAGACGCATAATCTTGCTCTCAAATGATGATATCCAAATCTGAGAGCATCAAAGAATGGCGTTGTAGAGAAAAACAATCCCAGAAGTCGAATATAAAGCACTATGGTTGGGAACATATTTAAACTTGATTTGCGAAAAGGAGTAGCCAAAGAAGAATAAGAACAATAACAAATGAAATGATACATCCAACTCTTCGCAGAAAAGAGGAATTTGTTACTCCTTGTCGAATATGAAAACTACTCTCTGGCAGATGCCATGTATTTGGTACCTATTTCTAACATAGGAAGAAATTGTAAGCATAACTACAAAGGAAAATAATTTGATGTTTCACTTACACGGTTTTCTCTACTCACACTAAAACTATTCTTTCAAAAACTGTTATTCTATTTACTTCTCGTTACGAACGGGATGGTTCAGGCTCTTTCGTCTGTGGTCCGCATTCCGGAGGCCCGGATTCGATTCCCGAGCCGGCCTACCTGACAGATGGGTTTTTTTTTCCGGGGGGTTTCCTGGGTCGCCAGGCAAGTGCTGGGTAGGTTAATTACAACTCCCGAGTTTCCTGTCCCTCCATTTCATTTCCATTATTATTTCATCTGCGGTATTTTTCGTGGTAGAAGTGTCAGAATCTCGGCGTTGCATGGCAAGATGATATGCTCCTGTTAAAACACATCCTCCTCTGGTAGAACGATCTCCGGACCGACCTGGTGGGCCATTTCAGGAACACGGAGGGTGGGGGGTACCGGTTGTAATGGCCACGACTATGAGAATAAACCAACAGCAACCTACCAGTTGGAACATTCTAATCAATGACAAAGTATAACTTTGAAATGCGACATTAATTGTGTGCTTCGATAAGATATAGATTCATTATGTAGTACGACCTTCTCTATCTTTTACAGTTCTCTAATTACACAAGTCATTCAGAATACTTCAAAAATTGTAATCGATTAATCGAGATACTATCGGTTAAAATATTAAGTGTAAGAATTATATAAAGCACTTTTATACTCTATACATTTCATTAGTTATGAAACTTTTTAAATATTTAGATTCAAAATTTGTGTTTGCATCAAGTGCACGTGCTTTATATATGTAGTGAATAAGATCCACAATATTTTTGTAAGTAATTATTTAGTAACTTATTATATCAATATCTACTAAGATTTGTGAGACTGACATGCAGTTGTTTTCTTATAACGTTTCTCCTTATTTTAACTTTAACACAAAACTTTCACTCACTGTCACGAACTCGGAACGTAACTGGCTTACTGCAGTTAACAGAACAGTTACACCACCACCACCACCAGCCCAGAGAAGAGGGATCAGCTATTGCTTACATAGCTGCGTAATCGAAGTGTTCGGTTCAAGGTTGTACAGTTCAGTTTATGCTAGCAAGCGATAAATAATCAGTTGTATACGATATCTTGTCACACACAAGCTGTAAGGGAAGAAATCTCTCTGTCAATAGTTATGCACCTCAGAATATTTCACAACAGAAGTGTTATTTAGACTCTCTCGGGTTTCAGAGTGATTTCTTTTAGCTATCAGGAGTTATATTATCTCAAAGTTCAAAGAATTACGTGTCTATTGAAAGCTTGATGCGTTGGAAACGCTGTTTAGGTTGGAAGCAATACATCAAAACAAAGAGGTCCAAACCTGGCTAAAAGAGTTTTGATTAATATTTATTGTAATCGATTAATTTCAATCGTCTCGATTAATCGATTAATTTTAATCTTAAATCTAAAATAAATAATTAATCGATTAATCGTTTCGGTTAATCGATTAAATCACGCAGCACTACAAAATATTGAAGCATAAAGGATAGTTTAGTGGGTATGGACCTCGTTAAATATTTTGTGATCATTCTTGGAAGAACAAAACACCAAGGTTGGTTTGGACTTCGTTTTTTATGTTCACATACATACATCAATTTTTCTAGTGTTTTTTTTTCTCCTTTCTTTTTTTACTTTCCAGAGAGCTTGAGAACATACTTTTCCGATGAAATCTTGGATTGCAAGAGTGGAATACAATACTTGCTCAACGTAATAGAGAAAGTAGAAGACCCATCACTATGGTCATGCTCTTGAAACAACTGCCACACAAATGACTATGGTTTGTGGGCAGAAGAGAAATTCACTCTTTGCAGCAGAAACGTACATTTGCCTACTTACATTGTCTGGCCACACAACACATGGTTTAATCGAAATTAAGTTTTTGTAAGGCAAGAATCTTTAGAAATGTTTTGAATAGAATTATTTCTAGACATTTTAATTCGCATTTTATTTGTATAATGGACTATACTGCAAATGTAAAACAGCCACACGAGAATGTGAAAATATTCGCGACAGGTAGAAAACAAATGAATAAAAGTGAGATATTAGCCATTATGCCCTGAAGTAGGCTGAGCCTAATAATTGCTAAGCGTAGTGATTCTTCAGCTTTTGTGCATGGGTTCTAGTTTCGGGGGTGTCCCCCCCCCCCTTAAAGAGCATAACATTTGTGAACAACAGTTTAAATTTTGTGTAATTTATTATCATCTATTAAATAAATTTCCTTTAATAATTCTCAAAAGGGCTTCAGCTTACCGTTTCCTGATGAAGATATAAATGTATAACAGAAACAATTTATTCCATTTGGTAATTCCTTATGCTATAAGTATAAATACAGAATAGCGTTACTGTCTGCAGGTTCATTTACACACACGTAGGTTCATTCCAAAGCCTCCACAAACCTAATTAAGTACAAGGGAACACAACTTCAAAATCGAATTGATCAAAGCATGGGCGTTGTTGCCATTTGCGATGCTTGTGTATATGTAAGTTACTTTAACATTAGTCACAAATAATTTGGCATATAATTTACGTTGGATGGATTAGAAAGGTGGGGGCGGGGCGTTGAACTTGGAGGTGTTAGCTCAGCACTAATATTTTAGGCCATCCTTTTTAAAATTCTATCTGCGTGACAAACTATTGTGTTACAGGTCTAGCGTGAATTTCAAGGCCTTTCCAGCCGTTTCCCACCGAGCCGGTGTGGTCCAGCAAATGAAGGTGTGGTCTGGAGCAGCATAAAGTCGAAATCTCCTCTTACCGTAAGCTTGTTGTGAACCTTACTGACTGTGGCACTGATGTAAGAAGTTGAGAGGTGGGTTCTTATCCCATTAATTCCCAACGCTTTTCAACCTCTTTCTCCTCTACAGATGAGTATGTTTTTATTTTTTGTTTTGTATTTGGGGCAGAAAAGCTATATGTATATCACTTTGATTTTATTCAGACTTAAGCCCTTAAGTGCACGAGATATCTTATCCAAAACTTAGCTTCTTAAACCGACTCCAACACACTGGAAGCGGTTCTTGGAAGCGGTTTTCAGTACTGCCAATCCCCATACCGCGTTGTAATTATGTGTATGTGCACAAGTAAAAACAGGAAAAAGAAAAACAAACACAGGGTAAACACATACCGGAAGCACTTATCTATGCTAACTTCAACTGAAACAAACAAGAATCCCCTTACCAGCACGAGTAAGATTGAAATTTAAAAACTGCTGCCCTAAAGGTTACCCTGGCTTTATCTTTGTTAATAGACAACTCTCGGATAACGCACTGATTACACCACGAGGACATAACATCTGTCATTTGTGATTCCTGCGCATTCCTTTGGCTGAAGTGATGTGTTCATTGGTGCTTAGCACACGTCCGAGAAGCGTGCCAGCACTGCTCTCTTCTGAGAATAATCAGTGCATTATCTGAGAGGTTTCTATTAACAAAGATAAAGCCAAGTAGCCTTTTGAGCAGCACGATTAATATAACATAAAAAAGTACTGGAGGTAACTGAACTTACTAGCTTAGTAACCATGCATATGCTTAACAGCTTTAAAATACTCTAGTTTGTAATAACTTCAAGCTAAAATAAAATTATTGTTAATGCATATGACATGTGGCTCCTGCATCTTATTTCGACAGTTTAGTGTTTTCGACACGAAAATCTTGCAGATTTTCCTTGGCCCTTTATTCTCTCAGGTGTTAACCTAAAGCAGCACTTTATTCGAACAAAATATTTGATATTGTGATTTCGTCAAAAGCACACGTACTGCAGACCACTGTATTCGCCTGCAAAGTATTTCAGAAATACCTGATGTACTGCCACTAACATGACTTGTGCAAACTATTCTTGCAAACGTTTATTTCTCTACTCTTGTTAAACATCTGCAAAAATTCTCTTATTGGTAATTTTTCTCACAGATACAAGGGGAATATGAAACTTCAGTAGGCTTTAAGCGAATCAAATCTCAAGAATTGGTCTGTATGTGATGTCTCTGAAATTCCGTTTTCTTTGTATGGTCAAGATGTAGGTAAAGAAAAGGAGGGAAAAATAATAACGTGTTTATATTTTGGAAAACTAAGTATCGGAATATTCAGATAAATTACGTGTATCTCGGTTTTGGTGTATATCGATCTGCTTTCTAAATATTTATCGTTTAGACTTATGTTCTTGTGTACTTTAACCCAAAGTACAAATGCAAGCACTTTATAATATTAACAGAAAACTGATAGAAAATTATTTTATTTGAATAATTTATAATCGAACTACAAAAATATGCAAAAAAATAAATGGTTAAGCGTAGGAAAGCTGCTACAATTTTTACAAATAAGTTTTATTTATTTAAATTAACCCTTTCCATGAAATACAGACGATGTCGACAACCATAAACATTGGAGCTTCGTCTCGACCCAAAACTGAAGGCAATCTAAAGGATCATTGACCGCTAATATATGAGATTCAGGATCCCTATACACTAAACATGACTGCACGCCATTGGGAAACATGTACAATTAAAAAAGCAACAGGAAATTTAGCAGTTTGACGAGGGTGTCACGGCGAAATGCTTCTAGCTTCCTTTAACATGCAACACATGCTTGTTCAACAGGTGCCCGCTGCATGTAGAGGTGGTGCGTGTTAAAAGGTCACAGGTTGCCATCTTGTGGGAGCTTCTTACTCGTTCTAAAAATAAAGACATCACCAAGATCCACTAACACTATTAAATATGCAGACAAAATACACCAAGCGTTGAAGGAATATGAAAACAAAAAGGGGGAAATTAAGTAAAAGAAAGGAAAGCAGTTTCTAGAAATGACGAGTTAAACGCGATAGTAATAAGGTAAACCAAATTTAAAAAATAACCGCGTTCAGTCCTAATAGGATAAACATTAGTCCTGTAGTTTTTCATGTTAATATTCACTGAACATTACCGTGAACGAATCATCCTTGTGAAATTATTTTTTCTCAAGAAACAAAACACTATCAAAGAATATTTGTCGCTGTAATGTAATTAACTTGGCATATCATTCTTCCAAAAAATAATTCTATTTTTCCAATCGTCGAAATGACATCATTGAAAGAATTAACACAATTCATTGCTCCTAAAGCACAATAATTTATTTTATTTTTACTCTTTTCCAGGTCACTAGTTCGTTTCCCGTACATTAGTTCCATATATCCGTTACTGAGGTCATTTTCCTCTTCCTGGAAGTACAAAATTGCATGCAAGAAACGCTATGTTGTAAAACATGTAACAAGCAGACAGGAATTATATGCTCTAATCATCATATTACTGTGTATGAATTGAAAATTCGCATAATATGTACACATGAATATGCCGATTTAAAATTGCATCAAAACATAATATTGGTGTAAAATAACTATTTTATGTAATATCTCTGTGAATAAATTCTAGAAACCAATAAACTGTTTAAATAACCAAAGTTCATTTGTAATATTGAATAGTTAGGATATACCCAGTAATGTAGCTTTGTCATGGTTACACGAAAAGAAGTCCACCACACAAAAGCATGTCCATGGAATTGAATTACCTGAAATTTCAACTGGAGAAGGGACCAGTAAGAATATTTTCGGAACTGAATTTGTGGAATTATTTACATATAAATATTTTTAAATGCTCTCCGTTATAAATTAGGTATAACCTCAACACTAACTCAATTCTAGAAAGCTCTCAATAACCATCTTCATACCGCGAAGGAACGGCTACAATCAGATAAAGTGGAGATTTACCGCAAAAAAATGAGGTTTTGTTGATGGATGCCCTTAAAAGCTGTGGTTCTCAGCACCTCTTTTGGTATTAGGCGTGAAAGACAGTTTTATTTTGCTCAGAGGATTCTTTATGAGGCTTTATATTCTTTTACGTGCCATAAACCTAGGACGTGGGACACTCGGCTTCACTTACCCTCCGCAGGAAAATCCGTAACTGAGTTTTACATGGACTTAGCATGTTACCCCATGACTACAGAGGATTTCGGGGATTCACCGATGTGGCATAAGCTATTGATTGGGTTACGTGTAAGCGACAATCAGTGTCAATTTCAAGACTTGTGGCATACAATATTCGGAAATATCGTATTTGTAAATAAAACATTAAGATAGAACGAATAAAATAAAAATATATTTATAAATCATATACAAAACAATCAAATACTCAGCATGCATAGCTCAAATATTAGGCTTCTTTACAAATCGGACAAAACAAGGAATATATGCAACATAAATACTATTTGAACCGTCGGAAATTTAATAAACTAACGTACCCAACGAGTATATTTTCGGACAGAGAAAACATATACATTTGTATTAACAGTTACAAGCTTACATTAGTGCTGCAAATATTACACGATGAAATTTGAACTAACAATTATAATATGCTCACCACCACTACCCTTTATTGGCGAATGTAAAGTGTAAATATTTTTAATGCAGTACAGACAGATGACCCCTTCTGTGGAAAATACACCAGGATTCACTACTTATTAACTCGTTATACTTATTCATTACAATAAATAAAGAAACAGACATCAATAATAAAATCTCAGACATAAATTCAGTAAAATAAAAAGATCCCTTAAACTACTATAAAAAGTAAAATTATATAAAAAAAAAAAGAATCGGTATTGAATACTATACCTATACAACAATAGCAATGCCCATTATAACGCATAAGTAGTTACCCAACACAAAGCTAGCCTGCACAGATGATTTCTTATTTATCCAAGAAGAGATCCCGGAAAAAAGACCTCATTCAGATAACTCATCCTGACCAAAATTCGAACTCGGGACCTCTTGTGAGGCAGACACTGTACCACGAGACGGGCTCGCTATGTAATGACTGCCATCCTAGTCCGTTCTATTCGAATGACCACGAGAAATATCGATTTTCCATTTGTGAAAAATATAATTATTTGAAAACGCAAGTAAAAAAAATCTAATGGTTAACAACGTCTATCCTTACGGTTTATCAATCACTAAAAATCGTTAAAATGAAGAGGACCTCACATGTTATTCCCAGAAAATGTAATATTTCATTTGTCATTCAAATATCTTAAACATATAACATTTTAATCAAACTGTTGAGCATTTTATGAAAAAAATCCAAAATAATGACAATTCTTCCATAAAAAGGTAGTCAGGATAGGGGATCCTTTTGAAACCTTTGTGTCGCAACTTGAAAATGATATGCATCTTTTGGATTCGGGGACCCTCATAATACGTGATTTCCGGTATCGAATTTTTTGGTGAAATGCAATACTATAAAGGAACTAAAAATCATGACGCAGTATCTACCGGTGCTGGAGTACTAGCTTCTCCACTATATTTAATTTTACTTACGAAAGCAAGCCATGTGTAGTGAGTGAACCTTGGTATCAGCATGTAGGGAAAGTTACAACACCTGGGCGAGTTTGTTTTGTTTCCGAAGAGCCAAGAAAGTTTCGGGGCTAGAAACCTCCAAACTCTTTCATCGTCCAGTAGACGTACGTCACAAAAAAGAGAGAAATTATGGCTCCAAGAAATTTCTATGAAAGACAAGTGCGGTAAATACTGGCACTCCCGCCCGAGAAAGAGGTCAGATCCTGACTCCAACTTAATGGACGTGGGTTCGCATCCCGTTAGCTTTAAACGCTTTTCCTTCCGGCTAATCTATGCAAGCGGCTGTCTGGCAGCTAAAACGTCTTCCCAAACTGGCTTGTTTTTCTTTCCGATAACACGGCAGGATGTTCTCCCCCCTCCAAATGGAATTCTTTGTCTGTGACGTGCCCAAGTTTACCATAACGACAGTATTTACCTACCTTCCAGGAACAACAGCCGAATAGATTACTTCCTTGCATTTTAAAACGTCTTAGCATTCTCAAGTCAGTTTCACATAATTATAACCACAGTCAGGTATGTTAGCGGACCTGAGTAATCGCGATATCTGCCACATGCAAATTATTTTTACAAATACGCATCAAATAGAGCGTTATTATAGGTAATGTATGCAAAATATAGTCTCAACAAAATATCAAAATCTGATCCTAAAAGCAAAAAATTAACACATTCCAGAATTATAATAGTTGGTCGTCTGAATAGGGTACAAATTTTGATTCTGATTGCATATTACCTTACATTCGCTACTTTTTTTTCACTAAATATTAATTACAGTTCACTTAAATTTAACTAAAGCTTGAAAAACAAAATCTTCCACTGTTTACATTAGACACTGGCAACGAAACAAATATTTTCTACATTACAATTTTAGAAAAACGTAAACATAACTGAACCTAAAATATTTT
Organism: Mantis religiosa; assembly: GCA_030765055.1. NCBI lineage: Eukaryota > Metazoa > Arthropoda > Insecta > Mantodea > Mantidae > Mantis > Mantis religiosa. The sequence goes on from CM060951.1 coordinate 173,122,232, forward strand.
ATAAATGAAGTAGTACTTGCACAACATAAAACAAAGATAACGTTTGCAAAGTCATTCAATTTCTAGCTTAATGGTTAATGTCGTGTACATTCTGTCTTGTTTTTGTATTTCATATTACGTTTTTACAAAATTCAAAATTAGTTAATAATAAATTTAATCCTGGGAGGGTAAATTAACTATATATGTTGTAATAATAACATTCAAGTAATTTACCTAAAAATTTTCAAGAAACTTGACTCAAAATTAAGTTCCAAAGATACCTTTAAATTTAGTACCACAAATCCAGTTGGTTAATACACAACAGCTTCAATATGAAATGTATTATTTCTTATATTACTTTATTTTTTAGCTGACTATACTTTTATATATTCCTTTAGTGGGATTTATTATTTAGAATGTATAGAAGAGCTAGAATCTTTCTCTTTTTAAGGGCATTCTTTGTGTCCAAGAATGAAAATGGAAGAAATAACGGCACAGATCAATCTGCAACGATCTGGGGCTTTCGTTCAGGTAAAGAAAGGGGAAACAGCCCAGACAAAGGGCCAGACATTTAGCTGCCCTGGCCTCTCCCCGCCCCCCCCCCCCCAACATTCTTATTATACGGTGCATTATAATAACTGTATTTTAGTGGCTTTAAGTTTCAAGATGCATATGTATCTCGAGATAAGGAGAGAGAGAAAAAACATACACCTACATAATTTAATACAACTGTAATGAAAAATTCCGGAGGAAAAAAACAAGAGATGAATAAATACGTACATGTAAGTACAATACATTTAGGTAAGCGAACATATATAGTAATGCTACAACCAAAAAGTTTTCTAGTAATTTTAAACATTAAATGCATAAGTAATGTTAGCATACGTAGCGAATATTCTGAGACAAAAATGACATTTTTGAAATGTTACTTTCTCAGATAAAGCTTTGGAATGAGACAGAAGGCAATCAAAATGAACATTGAACTCCTGTGATACAAAACAGAATGGGGCTGGCCTTGTAGTTCAGCCAGTAGGACACTTGTCTGTGGTGCAAGAAGTTCCGAGTTCGATTTTTGTCTGGGATTGTTCCCTGTCTTCCCCAAAGTCTAGAAGTATGAACGAGTTATGTGAATAAAATACAAAGAACCCCCATAAATCCAGTTAGGCAATGTGTTCTAAAGGTAAAATGTCGCCGATATCTCCATTGCAACTAAAGTCGGGATGTAAATAAAATATTTAAAATATCTGAAAGGGCTGAACGTTAAATTACTCAGTTAATATTTCATCAATATAGTATCTGAATATAACAATTGCAACTGTTTTTGTAACGATAAGAAAATACGCGCCTATAACAATAACAGAATAATAGAGTTAAGATACCACTCTCAATTTTAGCAGAAGGTGAAACGCAAAATGCTCTGAATTAAAATAAAATATTCAAAATTGAGGGAAGAATTAATTTGATTAGGTTGTTTTATTTCTACGACGTGTTTCATAATGGCATATTTGCCTAGATGTGAATCGATGTGAAATTATCGAAGCTTTAAGAGAAACGTTTCCTTTTGTTTTCACACTTGATCGGCGTCTCTGGTATTCCTTTCGTCACAATTTATCTTACTGCATTTCTGTGAATACCCAGAATTTATCAGGTTCATTGCATGGCCCTTTACCAAGATAATTTTTCAGCATATATTATATATATATATATATATATATATATATATATATATATATATATATATATATATTCAAAACAAGCACTTGAATTTGCTTAGAAAGAGTTCCCGTTATAACTTTGTTTTTTTTTTTTTTTTTTTTTTTGTTTTTTTTTTTTTTAAGGGTTCTCCACTAACATAACTCAGCCCAGCAACATTTTCCAATTCATTCACACTTTTGTCTTCATTTTATTTCCACTTGACTGAAAGTTATCTACTACTTCAATTGCATTTACCACTGCATTTCCCTCCTACGGCCTCCATATCGTGACACACAAGGAATTTCTGCACGTAATGAAAAAGATCAATGGAAGTTGGTACTTTCGCAGCTGAGACTCCACGTGGAGTAGACATGAGACTGTCATTTCAAGAAAATCAGGGTTGCTTGGTCCTCAACGACAGTGTTCCATTTCTGAAGTGTGGAGATAAATTTATGACGGTCATTATTGGGCGGCAGGGTCCGTTTCCTTTGTGAGGCAACTGCACTCGCGTTGACTAGACAGACTTTACCGTAAAATGGGCCGGAAAGGGAAGAAACTGCGCCGAAGAGAGAAAAATAGTAATTAAACCACACAATGAGTTCAAAACATTTTCAGAGATATCTCAGATAGCGGGGAGACCATGGTAAACGATTCAATCCATCATTGACAGAGTAGGAACCAGAAAATCTGTTCTAAATACACCCAGGAGTGGTCGACCTGAAGTCCTCAAGGTTAAAGATGAAAGCAGCATTCTTCGCTGCATTGCAAAGCATGGAGGAAACAAATATGGAGCTGGAGCCAAAAAGTATTGTTTCCACAGTAAAGCACGGCAGAGCATCAGGAGTCCGCAATCCGCATGCTATCGAGGGAATAATGGATCACAGGAAGTTCATGGGCATTCTTAAGCAAAATTTGCATGCAAGTGTGGAGTATATGGGCCTGCAAGAAGACTGAATGTTTATGCAGGATAATGATCCAAAACACACCACGCTTAATACACGACTGTGGCTATTATACAATGTTCCAAAACAGCTTTATACACCTCCCCAATCTCCAGATATTAATCCTATTGAACAAGTGTGAAGTATCCTCGGAAAACGCGCAAGTAAAAGGGCAATTTCCAACAAAGGAGGACTGAAAACTGCTCTTTGTGAAGAATGGAACGGAGTACCAAAGGCGGAGGTTAATAAACTTGTCCATTCCTTACCAAGGAGACAAGAGGCTATAATTAAAGCTAAGAGGTACCCAACAAAGTATTGAATAACAGCATTTTTTTTGTATTAAGTATTGTTTTTGTGAGTGTACGAATACTTTTTGTGCCCGAAAAATTTGCAATTTAATTTAATTTTTATATAAGTGACTTTTGGTTTGTACATTGTTACTGTTTTCTTATAAAATGTACATTATTTTAAGAATGCCGTCTTTTGCGTCAGTAAGCTTTAATTTATCATTTAAATACACATATGAATTTTCCTTAAAGTTTTAGCGGTGTACGAATACTTTCTGTTCTGACTGTATCTGTTTACCATTACTGCCAGAACCATTTTAGACCCAATTTATGAAGGCAGAGATAATAGGAGTGAGAGAGAAATGTCTCAACAGTCAATGGGCATCCATCAGCGAGTAAATCAGTTAATGTGCATGACAATAGCAATGTTGGATCCAATGAACATCAGGAGTTCCCTGTTTCTGCTCCCACGAGAAAGATATAGATGATACTATTAAAAAAAAAAATCAATCTGCTTTTCAGAGTACAGGGAAGGTGCAGAGCCTTACTCCCCTAAACAAATGTAGCTTTTTCTGAAAGCACACATTTAGCTCAATACAAAATGTTTTTGAAGAATGGAGTAGTAGGCAACAACTTCAAAATATGACAGTTTGTCGTGATGACTCATCCCCTGTGCTTTGAAGCTTGATTAGTCTTTATTAAAATACATCAATGGAACATATTAGAAGTAGCAACAGTAACAGATGAAGCCATAAGTCGTATTATTGTCAACAATATGCAATATATTTTTGTGGTAGAAGTTTAATTAACACTAAGAATTTGCCATGAATACAGCTTGTGCTACCTTGTATCTTCCCTTTTACATTTATGTGGTGACCCTACAGTAAAATATTGCCTTGTTTTCTTGATGCAGATTATGATCTTGAGTCAATTTGCACAACACAAAAGAGTAGATAAACATACCGGATGGCAGTGGTATACTGATATACAGAGAAGGTATATAATATGCATGTTTCGTTTATGTCATTATCTTGAAACATAATACATCTGTTTTGTAGACAAAACGTTGGTCAGAAATCCCAACAATGAGGAATACCTCTGTTGGTACCAAACAATTTCATTAAACAATATGTTTGCTTTCTAAGCAAACAAACTTTAAAAAAAGCACATGTACAACAATTTCGGGTATTTCCAACCCAGTACCATTAATTTTTGTGGCTGCTCTGTAGGCTATTCAAACTTTTATTTACTTTCTGTTAATCAAAATAAATTATCCTATTATTGTCAGAGGTGGTTGTTGTAGGCACAAAGAAGTATGTAGAACTATTTTATAACTATCAGTGTTGATACTAACATACGCTTTCCATAAATTTATACTACAACGATTTTTGTTAAGATGTAAATTACAGTCTGCCTAGTGACGCGAGTGCAGTTGCCCCTCATAGTTACCAGACCCTCCCGCCCACTAATGACCGCCATAAATCTATCTCCACACTTCAGAAATGGAACACTGTCGTTGAGGACCAATAGCAACCCTGATTTTCTTGAAATGACAGTCGCATGTCTACTCCACGTGGAGTCTCAGTTGCCAAAGTTCCAACTTCCAGTTGATCTGTTTCATTACGTGCAGAAATTGGTTGTGTCACGATGTGGAGACCGTGGGAGGGAAATGCAGTGGTAAATGCAAATGAAGTAGTAGATAACTTTCAGTCAAGTGAAAATAATCAAAGTGATGACAATAGCGTGAATAACTGGGCCGAGTTATATTACTGGACAAGCCTAAAAAACAAAGTTATAACGGGAACTGTTTCTAAGCAAATTCAATCACTTGTTTTGAATAAATATAAATATGTGCTGACAAATAATCTTGGTAAGGGGTCGTGCAAATGAACCTGGTGTAAATTCTGGGTATTCACAGAAATACAGTAAGAAATATTGTAACGAAAGGAATACCAAAGACTCCGATCAAGTGTGAAAACAAAAGGAAACGTTTCTCTAAAGTAGATAATTTCACATGCAATTTAATTCGTCTAGAAATTTATAGATTCTATGCAAAAGGGAGAGCGCCTACCTTAGACGAATTGGTTGCACATTTGCGAGAAATTTGTGATTTTCCTTATGGGCACTGCACTTTGCGCGGTCTCCTAAAGGAACTCGGTTTCAAACACCGCACTTTGAATAAGTTAAGGGTTATTATGGAATTCAGTAGAATTGTAGCTTGGCGATTATATATATCGTCAAAACTAAGGAACCTTTGCAGTAATGGAAATAAGATTATTTAGACGATACCCATGACGTATCAAGAAAGGTGGAAACCTTGCAGAAAGGTCTGGGAGAAGGAGGGCCGGTGTTGTAAAACGATTATATGGGTTCGTCAAAGGCAGCGGCCGACGTGCACATGAGTTAACTAAACAGATTCTACCTATGTGTTTTAACTTATTTGCTTCTTATAGTTTATATAAGACTCTTTTGAAAATTGAAGGCATATTTTGCATTTTGTTTACAGAAAATTCAAGATGTACCATTATTCCAGTCAACCTGTCAGGATTTCCAATTTTAGAACCGTTTTCGAAGGTAAAAGCTAATATCTACTTTGAAAATCGTTTCACACACACGAACACAACAGTACATTTAGCATTTGACAGTCCCAGCTCGTCCCATGGGCTTAGCTAAAATGCCTGTCAAATTGAACACCTTATACTGCAGTTATTTTTGTATATACTTCCAATTAATCAAGATATGTTATTTGCCAGAAATGGTTTAGTACAGATTTTATTGCACATACAAATGAGCATGCAGGAAGATATAACACCCTTAAATAAATACATTAGAAATGAAAGAATGCGGCTAGCATTTCAAACATTAATAATACTGTAACATTCAGTTATTTCGCAAATTATGCTACAAAGATTTTTGGTAGGACGTAAATTGTGTGTATACTCTTATGGTTTACGAATTACTTATACGTTAATGAATACTGTGGTACTTTGCCAGTTGTTTACAGAAATGTAATAGATTTGAAAATCACTCAGTAATAATGTGGCAATCCCAGTCAGACCCTAGAACCCTACTTCTAGCTAAAAAGACATCGCCAAATTGAACACTGACACTCAAATTACATGCCCAACCAAACGTCGACGCCCAAACAAAAGCTGAACCTGTAGCAGGTGGTACCCGACATTGGTTCTCTACTCACCAGCAAGTATCATCTCTACACCGACACCACAAAAACACACAACACAAGTAGACAAGTATATTTACATCTCATGTCCAACTAGACGTGATGCTCCAACACTGGCCAAGCGAACACTGTTGTCTTGCCTTGCTTCGCTCCTCGCTACTGGAACACGGAGGGGAGCGCTGGAGAAACAAGGGGAGGGGGAGGGGAAACAAAATGTGAATGAAAGATAAGATTACCACGTCTCGACCGACCGTGAGGTGATGGGAAGGTCAATTTACTGGTCTGATGCAAGTGGTCCGGGGTGCTGCATCCATTTCATCACTTTTGTTTTTATACTTAATCCGTAGAAATTGTATTTTTTTTCTACTTTTATTAATCTAATAGCTATTCGCCAGAACTCAACACAAATGTTATTACGGATATGCAATGTCACTCCAGAATAAAAATAAACTCCAAACATTTCAAAATGTATTGCTTAATATCAGGAAATAAACAAAACAATACTAATTTCGGAAGTTGTTAATGCCACAAAAACAGCTGGTGAATATAAACTATATATTAAAGAGCTCTGCATTTTCCCTGCTTTCATTTATCTTTCATTGGTGTACCTTTTATTTACACAAAGAGATGTAACTTCAGTAATTAATAATGTAAAAGTGTTACAATTTCTGATAAAAATGTTTAGCAAGTAACACCTTGCCAAGTTTTATTAAAAATAGAAAATAAAATTCCTATACTGGGGCTGACATTGGAAGAAATGTACACACGTGTTGTTACGTCTGAATACATTGATTGTCTACACTGCCACCAGCAATAAGGCTATACTGATCTATCATCACAGAGGGAGTGGGAACTGGGGAAGAAGGCAGGCTGTAAAATACGCTTGACTTCTCTTCAACTTGTTGGGGCAAGCAAGGAGGCGTCCTTCGCCCCCTGAATGCAAGGGGAACTTCACCCCTCGAATGTTGGAAAGTTGCCAAGGCCCGTGAGCAGTACTCGCTTCCCGAATGAGTGAGGTGGGTCATGGAATTCGGCAGACGATGATTCACATCGGAAATTGCACACGCTGTTTCACAGAAGGGATGGCTGTGTCTTCTTATCTTTATGTAAACAGCATGCGAATATTTGTGTGCTGAAATGCGATACGCTGTAAGCACTTCGTCTTGACCGATAATCTAAACAATGGCCACAGTAACATACACACTGTAATTCTAAACCTTGTGTGTGTGTGTGTGTGTGTGTGTGTGTGTGTGTGTGTGTGTGTGTGTGTGTGTGTGTGTGTGTGTGTGTGTGTGTGTGTGTGTGTGTGTGTGTCTGTGTGAGAGAGAGAGGGGGGAGAGAGACAAAAGAAGGAATTCGTACACCTTCGAATTATGTCAAACAAGCCGTGTGCAATGTAAGGATAGGGATAACAGCTATACAAACACTTTATCATGATACAGGCCCCTGAGGGACAGGTTTAAATCGAAGGATCCTTCCATTTGTGTTTGATAAGGATGTCCATGTATAACAGATGTTTTAGCTTCCTTAATTCATAAATTATTATAATGTAAATCTGATAATTATCTTCGAATATATTAAAATAAATTATAATGTTAAATAAGCAGCTATTTTGCATTGCAGAACAATCTATTGCATGACAGCAGGCATTGAGAGATGACTGGTTACATGGCCATTAACAAATACGGGGCCAAGCTATATGGCACACCTTAGTACGATTTTGGATTTTTTTTTTTTTGAGAAAATAAAAAATAACCAAAATTTTTCCATGTGTAAAGTTTGAAATGAAGAATTTTCTTGAAAACGTTCGTGTCGAATTCTTTTTTAAGACTTAAATTAAATACAAAATTAAGTACATATTTAAAAACATACAAGGAAATTTTTCTAAACATGCTTTAGGAGCATTCAAGTAGTTTCAAAACATAAACATTAATGAAATTTCGGTAACAAATTGTTGGGTGGAATATAAACTTACAAAGACAATAGAAAAAATAAAAAGACTTATTTGTTGTAGATGATAAACAGTTATTCAGGAACGTGTTATATGAATACACTTAACTAGTTCATTTTTATTGGTATATACATCGAATTCCTGTAGCCCGCCTCGGTAGCGTAGATGGTAGCGTGTCTGCCTCATGTTCAAGATGTCCCGAGTTCGAATCTCGGTCAGGGCGAGTTACCTGGATAAGGTATTTTCCGGGGTTTTCCCTTTCCTGACAGACGAATGTAAGCTCAGTGTATCCCGGACTCATTTGAGCATCATTTCACCCATCTCATTCATCGTCCAATACGACTTAACGTTGGAGGACGTAAATTGCTAACAAAAAAAAATCGAATTTCTGTAAATAATGAATTTTATCAGAAATTTTATTCTAAGTCATGTCGGACGATGAAATGAAATGGGTGAAATGATGCTCAAATGAGTCCAGGGTCCATAGAGCTTAGAGTTACCCAACATTCGTCTTTCGGGATAAGGGAAAACCCCGGTAAATCCTTATCCAGGTAACTCACCCTGACCGAGATTCGAACTCGGGACCTCTTGAACGTGAGGCAGACACGCCACCACGTCGTTACCGAGGTTGGCGTAGGTGATATTAACTGCCCTTTACCATAATCAGTAACATTAAAACTTTAAGATTTAATGATCCGTTTTACACCCCTCCAAGATATTTATAGTCTGAGACTTAACGTGATACACACTAAATTTCATATAATTTAGTTTAAGCTTTCTTATAGTGATTTAAGAAGCAAGTAAGTATTTTATAAAAAACAAGTTCTATATGAACCAACTAACCAAAGCCAACACAGTGGAAAATATTAAAAAAAAAAAAAAAAAAAAAAAAAAAATAGGGTAAGATGTGCGACAGAGAAGCTCATAGTGATTTACCATGATTATACCTTCAAACGAAAGGTTATAAAGTAGTTGAAGAGAAGATGTTAGAGATTGCTTTCAATAGAAAGCTTCATTGAGCCAGTGAAGACAGAATCTATGGAACAGTTGAATGAATTACATGTTATGGAACTGAGCAAAAACTAATAGGGTAATCTGAACTTTGAATACAGACAACAGAGAGCATATTTCGAGTAAACAAAATAAGCAAAGAAATTCTGTTTAAGTAAAACAAACAACAATGCTGGCATTGATCAGAAGCAGGTAAAAGAATCTGTTGGTAGAATGGACGAGAAAAAAATGATTTTTGAACAAAATGGTGACCAAAACAATATATATTATACGGTCAAAAAATTATGCGGACGATTAAAATAGTGGTAATTATCGACAAGGAAATAGCTTGAGTGGAAGAGGTTAAGGTCTGTATTGGAGCATTTGTGCTTGAGAAAAGAATATAATTGCGATATTTTCAAACAATATAGTATCTGGTTCTCGATTTTGAATAAATACTTGTGAACATTTTACTGCAAAGTGAAGAATAGAATCAAATTTAAACATTTTTTGTCATCCAGACCCATAATTTTCACTTCACTCGAGTTGAAGACTTTACGCCCTGAAAAGTCTCTCGCCCTTGGTGGGTCTGCATCGGTGAACTTGGGCAGAGAGACAAACACGCAAGTAACCGAGCCATCAAGGACGACGCATGACAAATAACGTGATAAAATATTATTATTGTTATTATTATCATTATTATAGTTAATTTTTCTTAGGAAACAAAAGAGTAACAGTATCGAAAAACAAAACTAAGAATGGAAAAGATTTTCTGGGGATTTTTCAGGATATTCAAATGAATATAAAATTTTCTATTTGGCTTAACTTAGGTAACTGATAGGTACACGTTTCTTATCAATTCAAAACATGCACAGAGTCCATATTGAAGTGCAGATAATTAATATTTATATAAGTTTCAGAGGAAGCACTCCAGAAAGCCTGTTACATTTGCTTCTTCACTTCAAAGATTTGATGTGTTTACTATTTCTTTCTCGTATTTTTTACTGTTTTGGGGTATCAGATCTCTTTTTCCCCCCCCCTGAAGTCTTATAACTGTTAATTAAGTTATATTCTTTCTTCATTCATGAGTACATGTTCTCTTTCGGATTATGTTTATGTTCTTAAGCTTTGTCATATATTATAACGTGCAGTTTCTCTGTAATAGGTTCATGACTTAAGTCGTGTAGTGTACCGTAATCGAGTGAGGTGGCTAAAGAAGTCCCGAGTTCAATTCCTGGTGGCCGATTACTCTGACCGTGGGTTATCCCATGGTTTTCCCTGATCGGCAGATTGCAAACTTCTGCACCATTTTCCCGCGTCGATTGACACACAGCCCCGGAGTCAACCTTTACTCCGAACTGTCGTGAAAGAGCGAGATGAAATGACAGGAAATAACCAGTCAAGCATTCACCTAGCCGACTAGGAAAACCCATGAAAAAAGCCATGGTCAGATTGGGAGGTCTCTAGGGATCGAACGTGGAAGTTCCCCTCTACCGTGGAGACATCTCGCTAGGTTAAGTGTATGTAAATAATTCTTATTTTATTATGGTGAATAGAAAGCTATAAGACAGCGCCGTGGCCGAGCGGTTAGACCACTGACTCTCATCGCTGACTCTCACCCGGGTTCAATCCCAAGAGACCACACGTGAGATTTGTGGTGAACAACACAGCACAGGGGTGGATTTTTCTGGGATCTCCGGTTTCCCCTGCCAACTGTTTCCATTCATTTTGCCCTTATTCTTTAACCCATTTCCCTCACTCTCATACCAGGCATTGGACTGATCATCCCTATCTGATCCAGAGATTCTGTTCCTCAACCGGACGTTTAAAGGCATAAGGAGTAGAGGAAAAAGGAATCTTCTAAAAACACGATACTGGGAAAACTATAGACGTTGAAGAAGAAGAGCAAGAAGAATGAAGCTGTAATTATTGTATTTATAGATTATCATAATTACAAGTGCAGCAGTCCTATTAAATTATAACTTCTTAACATTGTATTTATCGAATTCTGCAATTTCACTGTGCAGCATTAACTAAATTTAAATTGGTTTATTGCTCACTTATAGCCTAATTTTTATTTCTTAAAAGTCTTGCATCCATTAATCACGTAAATCATATGAGAAGGTGAATGAAATTATATAAAAATATGCAAGTAAGTGCTAAAAGCTTCGTGATTTTCAACCTAAATAATAATAAAAAGAATCAATAGAAACTTCAGCCGTGGAATTTGACCCAACCGGAACTGAAAGCTGGGCCATCGGCTTGAGAGGCAAGAACACTGCACGACAATCACTATAGCTTAAAAACGTTACTGCAGATTCCGTTCAGTTATTCTCTGTCTCTCTTCCTCTTTCTCCGGTTTAGCAGCATTCAACTTTTTATTCGTGTCGAACTGCAGTTTAAGCTTTTACTTTTTTATTTACTTCCTTAATTAGCCACGAAATTAAAACTTTTTGTGGACTGTTTAAGTAGCTTAGCAAAAACTTACAGTATGGTTAGAAAGTTTTCATTTACCAAATCTATTTATTAAATGAATTGCAGAGATTATATTCATTTTGCTAAGAGTTGTGCGAAATAAATAAAATAAATATTTTGTTTTTCAATTGCCAAGATCGCATCAGCACACCGATGAGTCAGAATGTCGTCCTGGAAGAGTTATTTTACGTGCCAGTAAATCTAATAACATCGTCTACCCTTTTTAAGCACACTCAAAAAACCATGTGTCTAGGCCGGATTTGAACCTTGGGAACAGTAGCAAATGCACTACCCCCACCTACAGAGTTACTCGACGGCATCCAAAAGGATAGTTTTCAATGAAATGCTTGTTAATGTCTATTCAAAAACTTATTAGTGTCTTCCATAAAGGTAAAACCACCATGTATTCATAGATTCGCAACAGTCAGTTTATTAGCTTTCTTCTGAAATTGCATACAATTTTATTTCGCCGTAAAGAAACCAAAATTCACTGAGGATGGCGGAGAAAAAAGGAGGAAGCTCAGCCGGGGTTTTCATACGAATGTGATGAAAGGGAAATTTTCTGCTCTGTTCCCAACGTGCTGTAAGGAAGTAATGTATCGCATTGTGTAAAGTGTTGGGAGTTTAGTTCTGTTTCAACAATAGGCCTTGCATTATGTAATGCACTTTCTTGGGTGCGAATAATGATGCAACGAGCGAGAGTATAACACATGTTTCGGAACTCTTGGGAACTGTTAACTTGGGAGAATGGCAATAACTTTGTTATTCTGTGGCGAAATATTCAGTTAAATTTCAATGTTGAACAAGTAATTTAAGAATCCTTCACAATGCTTCTCTAAAAACCCAAGTCTATTCCATTTTTTTCTTTTTGGTATTTTCTTTGTCTCCAGAAATCATCCAATTAACTTAGGAGTATCAAAGGTGCAATTAAAAATTAGGAACTGGCCAAAACAGGAGTGACAATGACACTTTTTGGTCCAGAAATCTTCTACGGAGTTAGCAAAACACTTATGTTAGAACTGCAGTTAAAAATGGTCTTGAGAGGAACATCGGAAGAGATGTAATATGTTCTCTGACCAAACAATGTGTAAACATATTATTAAAAAACTTGAAGACTTTACTAGATCATTTCTATAATTAAGTAGAGGTGAAATTAGGAAGGCAATAGGAATATTAACTAGACATGGCTACTTCTTGAAACATTTACGAACAGTAGGTATCATTCAGGGTGATACCCGCTCCAGACTTTTCAAGCAGCTAAAGATAATCGCCAGTCATTTGTTTTTGAACTGTAAGACCCTATGGAGAGAAAGATATCAGGTCTTTAGGGCCTCGACATTGGGTGAGTGTAAAGATCTTATCTCAAGGAAGATAATTCCAGTTTATAAAATTAAAAAAAGTTCAAATTACTGTGATAGGAAATAGGGATTGCACAAAGGACCTATAGGTCGAAAGGTGAGAGCGTTTTGGGAATTCAATTAAAATTTCCACTTGTTACTACTAAGTGTATCACATGGTACAAAGCTTCCTCCCATTCATCAGTCATCTGTTAGCAAGCGGTTTCTGATCAACAGTCTCAATTTAATTCCTCTTCCTGATTATTCTCGTCATGACACTCTATTTGCCCCCTATTTCTAAGACAGTTGCATTATTGGGCTATTTCTCAAGCTTCATTCTTTTCTACATTTCAAATACTTCCTATCAAATTCTTTCACTTTATTGCAACATCAAGTTCTCGTTATAGGCCGCACAAAGCACTTCATTCATATATTCTTTATTCTTAAACGTCCATTGAAAAAATGTTTTCAATTGAAAATTTCCTTTGTTATTGCTTTTCTCAGCGTATCTCCACTTGGGGCGTCCCAAATATTCGAATATATAAACTTGTTCCCCTCCTTGCTCTCTTCTCTACTTCTGATATATACTCTCATATAATGACAAATAGCGTTGTCTGTCTTGCGATTTGGAGACTAATGGATTTGGAGCTAGTTCTTGTGTAAAGTACTTGTTAGATTGAGCAGTTCGCTTCGTAAATCGCCAGGATTTCGTGCAATGACAGCTTGAAAGATCCACCTCCTTTATTCCATCTATCGTAAATAAAAAATATGTCTAGAGCACTTAGACTTTCAGAATTATTCTTTCTTAATGGAATTTCGTTCTATGGATCGAATTATTTTGCAGATTTTGGAAAGGAGGTGCTCTGGATATTTAGGACAACAAATGGGTGTTTGAGGCCACAGTTACCTGAATAAAATTTATAGCGTACATTGTTTAAAAATGAATGGCAATTTAGAGATAAGTAGATTTAATCCTCTTTGCTGTGATTACATAGATTCTTCAGTTAAAAGAAGGTTGGCACATATGGAAGATTGGCTCATTCAGATCAATTGTATAGCAGTCAGTAGTTTTAAAATTTATGAACCAGGCAACTGTGGTATGGAACCATTAAAATTGTATTTCATATTTGTCGTGAATTAATTTGGGACATGAAATAGCAAAGCGACCAAGCACAATTTACTAAAGTAAAAGCCGGCTACAGATAGCTTGTGAAGCACAGACATGGAGAAGAGATTGTTTTAGTGTAATTATGTCCAGGCCTTTTGATAATTTGCAACAATACTTATATAAGACTGCTACCAAGTATGGAAATAAGAGATTTATTTCAGTAAGAACAAAATGTAGGGTATTAAAAGTATGTTTCCTATGATGAAGGATTCACTAAAGATTCTGCTGCTTCTGGAAGATCTGCATAAATATTTGGAAAAAAAAGGCAAAAATATCGTCTTTGACAGGAGATTCCTATTTATATTTAAATAACCTATTAAAAATACTATATGTATTTCAGATAGACAGGCAGATTAGATGTTAATCCGACCCGAAAAAGGAATCCTTTACAGCTAAGCGAAAATAGAAAGAGCAAGAAAGATAAAAGATAGAAAAAAGAAAGAGACATGATACAGAATGTTAAAAATAATTTACAAAATGGGAAATCAGAGAAAATAAATAATCTTGGAGATAGAGAACCAAACCATGAAGAAGTTTTAATAATAGAAAAGCATGATACAGGCAAAATCTGTAAGAGAACAACGAAAAAACGGAGGGGAATTAAAGCATGAATCTGTAAATAAAAGAAGAATGAATAGCAACTAATATATAATATGACTAAATTAATACAAAAGTTCTGATATAGTAATTTCACATGACGTCTTCCTATTCAACAAAAGCTTATTTCTATCTAATCCATTCCTAATGAACGGAAGCGGGATAGCAATGAACTCTACTCCAGCCAACGAAGAATGCGACCGCTATATAAATTTAGTCAATCGGAGATTAGTCAGTCAGAGACATCAGATAGCTTCTCCACGGGGAATAAATCACGTGATAGGAGCTTGTTTCACTTTACTGCTGTGAACATCTTAATTGCTATGTGAGTCTAATTATAAAATAAACTAAAGGAGCAGGACTTCAAAATAACAAAGGGCAAAAGAACATAACTGAAGAGAAGTAGAATAAGAGACACTAAGGTATAATAGGGTTTAAAAACCTAAAAATTAAGGCAGAGTATTATAAAAGTTAACAGTAGGTGTAAAAGCAGGCTTGTAAGTGAAGTTTCAAGCAGAGGGTCTGACGCGAACCGGCTAGCCTCAGGGTGCAAAACCCACAGGTGCACATCCGGTCAGGTTCGATGGAATTTCTCGTGCTGAAAATATTTGATGCCAATAATCTCGAGACCCCGTACATTAAATAATAAACGCTTTCGACACATGCAAATTGTAAAGTGTGCTGAGGTTCGAGTCTGGGCTGCAATATTGTGAAAGTCAAGAAGGAATACGACATGCAATTCCATTTTGCGTGTCCAGAACTTGTGAGGCGGGGAGAATACCCTTCAGTTGGGTAATTAACTCACTTTCATCTTTATAAGCTGCTAGGGAAACTTTCTCAGAGAATGGAGAATGAACATCATATGGGGTCCTGTGTTCGATGTTTATTGAGACGTGGAGACGATTTCTAATATTGCTGGTCACACGAACTGCACTTCAATCCAATGAGAAGGCGTATAGTGCAGTAAATAATTAACAATAACAAAAAGTATGTGTATAAATATATGAAAATGGCTCAAAAGTCACAGACAAACATACTTATATTCCATATTTGACTACTATATCTACTTTATAATTAGATATAACTTTGCTTTAAATTTTAGGTTTACAATGCTGAATTTTTAAATAAGTTTCATTTACCAAACTCCGTTCAACTTCCTTTACACTTGAGAAACAGATGATCAAAGTTAAACTCATTGACAGATATTTTCTGAATAGTGTTTTTATTGAAAGGATAGAGCCAGACTGAAAAATTCAATGCCATAGTCGGGATTTGAACCACGGATCTTCTCTTTTTCCGTCCAGCCGCTCTAACCATTTGAGCTACTATGGCCAACATGCCGACATGACATTAAATTCTCCAACTGACTCGTGTTTCTTCCGGTAAACCACTAGGAGTTCTCATAAACACATGAGATAACTACCTTAATGGCGACTTAGTATGCTGTAAGTACTTTAAGGTCCGGGCTTTATAGTTCGGACAACTATTAGGTACAATTAATGGATATTAATTGTTCTTTCATACTAGCCGTGTGTAGGACGCACTATGAAAGGGTTGAGCCAGACTGAAAATTTCAGTGTCATAGCCGGGATTTGAACCACGGATCTTCTGGTTTCCGTCCAGCCGCTCTAACCATTTGAGCTACTATGGCCAACATGCCGACGTGACATTAAATTCTCCAACTGACTCGTGTTTTTATTGATTTTTGCTATGAAGCACACTCACATTCCACTTCCATACTTCCAGCCTCTGCAGATGATAGGAAAGAATTCTTATTAAAGGAAATTTCTCTGACCCTAGTCGAGAATCTAACCTGAAACCTTTAGGTTAGGAAATCACACTCCGACCGCCTGACTAGTCAATGAGGAACTTGCTAATACTATATAATAATACTATATAACACGTGACTCATATAAAATACACCAATAAGATATAAAACGTATATTAACTGATAATACAACTTCAACAAAAGATGTAGGCACTTCATTTAGCTATGAAGTTACATTACTCTTCATCAGATGACGTCATAACACAGCAGAGCTAAGAAGAGATACTGCAGAGGTAAAACAAATTAAAAAAGAAAGAATATGAAAACAGAGTGCTATAAAAGTAAAGCCGTAAACAAAATTTCAGCGAATGAATCACTACGACCTCCCTGTGGTTTCTGGGTTGTGTTCTAAATATGACAGCTGAGTTAATGTAGATGACACGTGTTTCGAAAGAGATTGCTTTTCAGCTGTCAAACAACATTCACACAAATAACATGATTGTTGGCAATCAAGGGAGTTACGTAGCGTAAGTTATCGTCTGTTTCTAATGGATCAATTGAACATGATGTTCGAACTGTGGTTCAGAAAATATAATATATAAGCAATTGTAATTCGTATAGTCCACTAACAGACAGTTTAATCATCGTCTTTGTTTAAAATAACATTTATAATAAATATAATTGTTGCCTTTAGTAGCTCCACGAGCATATTTAATCCATAAACAACAAATACATGCCACACGAATGATGCAGTATTGAGATATGAATGATCATAATTTTTTACGGTCATAATTTTTCGCAATAAAATTCAATCTTATTATATTCTGTTAGCTTAATGTGAAACAAACACGCCATAGTAGTTTCATTGTTGGTACTCCTGGTTCCCGCTTGTGAGAACCAGGCAAGTTCAGACATGTTTAGTTCGCCTACCGCAGCAATGGAGGTAACATGCAGTTAAAGTTGATGTTAGAGGAAGATCCGGAGTTTCTTTCAAACGTAATCACTGCTGATGAAACTTGGCTACATCATTTTGATCCTGAGAGCAAACAGCAAAGCTCAGTGTGGAAATCTCCTTCATCACCAACCCCCCAAAAGCAAAGTGGTTGCTTCTGCTGGGAAAGTTATGGCCGTCTTATTCTTTAATATTCCTGGAATGGTTTATTAGCATATTGTACCTGCACACACATCAGTAACTGGACAATACTACATTGATGTCCTGAAAACATTGCAAGTCCATATCAGGTGCAAAAGACCACAGTTCCGTGAACCAGGCTGGATGCTCCATCACGATAATGCCGGGCTGCATATTGCCAATGTTTTTGCTGAATATCTTGCAAAAATCAAAGTGAAGTGTATCCCTCACCCTCCCTATAGTCCGGATTTAGGCAAATGTGACTTTTTTCTATTCCCTAACTTGAAGAAACGCCTTTGTATGAGGCATTATCCATCATCAGAAGCAGTGGTGAAGGCTCCGGAGGCGATTTTGAAGGATCTCTCAAAAAATTGTTTCCAGCATGTCTTTGAAGACTGGCAGAAACACTGGGACAAGTGCATCGCATTCAGGGGAGACTATTTTGAGAAGAACCATCAATTATGAGGACGAGTAAAGGTACGTTGCCAAAAAAAATTGTGATCATTCCTTATTGAACAGCCCTCGTAGGATAAGTTAATCAGGGACGAATTACACGATGTCAATTTCAAAATGGATAAGTAAAATATTCTATGGTTATATTACCAGCTTTATTTAGTATTCTTTATTACTTTTTTCTAATGATGACTTGTTAAGTAAGGCAGTCATAGTATTGTACTCCCCAACAAATCAATCTTATCGAAATTTTGTACATCGGAAACTGTGCTTTTTGGGGAAAGGTGAATAATTATTAGGGCACCTCTCCGGCATTTGGCTGTCATAAGAACAGGAAAACCAGAATGCATGATTTGAACCATGGACATCGCACTGCTCATTTAGTTTTTTTTCCCCTCATAACATGGCGGCGTTATTTTGAGATTTGGGTTTACAAAGTACGCATCTGCAGGAAATAAAGGAACCAGTTGATCGGCTGCATTGCCTCTCGCCCTGTTTGTGAGGGTCGGTTTTGTTGGTTAATGGTTGCAATTCAGCGGCAAAGGAGGGCGATTCTCTTTAACATTTGCCATGTTTTGGCAAAATGCATAAGTATATATGTGCTTTGCAGAGCTCGGGCAATCTTCTCGTTATAGGTGTGTGACTGCTTTTTTTACTTCCTCTAACGAACGTCGTTGATGAATGATGATGAATAAAGGGGCTGAAATGATACTCAAATGTGTCCAGGGACCATAGAAGTTGAGTTAACGTAGCCCATGGCGTAACAACCCCAAAGGGGCCTTAGCCTACCAATCTGATTGCCGGCCTCACGCCCACTTACGCACGGCAGAGGTGGGCAATCATCCAGCCGATACGGGGAGAAGATGTGGTCAGCATCTCGGCATTCCCCAGCCGAAATGTTGGTTTTCGTGACCGGGGCCGCTTATCTGAGTGGGCACCGGTCCTATACCCGGGACCTAAAATCCCCAACATATGGGTAGGATCGAACCCGGGCCGCT
The DNA here is from genome assembly GCA_030765055.1 of Mantis religiosa. NCBI lineage: Eukaryota > Metazoa > Arthropoda > Insecta > Mantodea > Mantidae > Mantis > Mantis religiosa. The sequence continues at coordinate 173,141,184 of CM060951.1, forward strand.
TTCCTTGGTCAGGGACCAAGGCATGCTACGCCACGGCGCAGGACAAGATGTTGAGTTACCCGACATCATATGTCAGAATAAGGAAAAACCCCGGAAAGAACTTTATCCATATACACCCGGCCGAGATTCAAACTCGGGGCTTCTTGAACTTGGGGCAGACACGTTACCACCTATGCTATTGAGACGGACGTGTGGATGATGTGGATGTGTGTGCGAACATGATTAAAAATAGTACAAGTACCAGATTTCGTATTTAAGTTCAGCATCTTTCACAGATGCAAGGCAGAAGTTTTCGGGAAATTTCCCCAACAAAAACAATCCTGTACAAGGAAACTATTTCACTAGCTTTTGTTTTCTCAAAAATTTCTTAAGAGTTTGATTGAAATCAATTTTGAGATATTGGTGTGGCGAATAAAATGTATAACCCTAGTCCTTGTTATTCTTTTGAATTTCATATGAACCGGAAGTTATAAGAGACAGAAAAGAAAGATTTCTATGAAAAATATTTGAACTCTAGTATTTTTGTAGCGTTAGCCATTTCCGAAGTATTCCTTGCTGTTCGTGAAGTTTTCTCGTATATTTGAAAATTGTGTATTCCAATTGTAAACTCAGTTCTACGTTAAATGTAGTCGTGTATGAACCTGAAGAGCGTAGTCGAGAAAGGCTGACAGGATCAGCAGCTGACGGACATTGTCATAATCTTAGAGAGGGTATAAGGCTTTCAGAGCACAGAGTGAACATGGAAATGCTCTCGAGGGTTTAAATCTTCCCACTTTAAAAAGTGGAACAAGAGCCCAATGCTTTCCCACGGTGATTCCTCACACTTCTGCTCCAGACCACGTGTATTTTACAGAAAACAAACAAAAAAGGAAAGCTCATTCTTCCACGTGCGTATGTGCTAGGTCTGACATTCAATACCGACCACTCCAACCAACTATAATTTCAACCAGCCATGGTCCTAAAACGTCGTAAAATTGTAAAAATAAGATTTCGCAGCTCTCTCTTTCAGGTGTCCGTATCTGTTGCATTCTATTTTAAGTTGTTTAGTGAGCTGGTTATAAATAACGTATTGACATTAATCACTGAGTTTTCGAATCAAACGAAAAATATTGTTTTACAAACAGTTTTAAGATAAGTAAATATCACTCATAGAGTTACTGCAGCAACAAATTGTTTATCGAGAGTAGATGCACTTGAAAAGATCCTATTTGTACATATATGTTGACATACAAAGCCCTCTAAAATGTTTAAGATCATTTAAACATAATTATTTATCTTGCATAAACATACGTTAAAATGCTGTCAAGGTACATCTCATGTACTACATTACGCCATTTATTAGTGTGTATACAAAGTCCATATAATAACAGCTTCTTTTTGTATCTACATTAATCGAGATAAACTTTTGCGAAATAGCTGAATTAAAAATTTCATGTACAAAGGGAGTAGTGATGGTCAAATGTTTTAAACTGGACACTATGCTGGACTTAACATTTCACACTGTTGCTATAGCATCGCCAGAAACTACTTTAAAGGAAAAACAAAAGTATTAAACAGTTCTAAGGATTAATAACAGATATCTCGGAAATAGCTTATGTCACAAAGAATTCTTTGAAATAATTTGTGTGCTTTCAAGATACCTATATCTCTGCTGTAGTATGTTTTTGTTTCGCTTAGATTGTAAATCTATTAAGGGGATTATTTCTCTTTTACCAAGGTCTTATATTCATGAAATGATATTAGAATGCAATTCTAAATGTGTAATTAAATACTAAGACTAAAAGACAATATTCTTTTTGGTTTACCTGTTGTATACAATATTATACAAAATTCCCTCCGAATGAAAAGGACTTTACAAACTATTTCTGCAAAATCCAAGGTAAACATTTTATTTTTCTTCAAAGATCTATATTATATGATATCTTAATAAAAATAGGTGGCGCCACTTTTGCGTAAATGCAGTTCTTTTTTTTCAAAAATTCTTCCACGTAAAAGGCAATTTAGAGTTGTGTGACTTTCTTGAAAATCCTATAAGGATACCTTCTATAGGGTCTTTTTAAAATACTGAACCAAAACACTAAATTTGGTGTTTATCCGGTTTTTTTTCTCTTATCCTGAAACACGAATATCGGGTAACTATAAGCTCCATGGACCCTGGACTCTTTTGAGTATCATTAATGTTGGAGGACGTAAATTACAAAAAAAAGAAAGCTTTACCAGTGGTTTATGACACAAATTATATTATGCTAAAAGAAGTCAAGGTTGTGAAATAATGTGTGTTAAGTTTCTTACAAGAGTAGAATAGGTAACATTTTAATGTGACGTGAGTGAAATGCTAGTGGTGAAAAGCAGAACATTTTGACTCCAAAATAAATTAACTTTCGGGAAGTAAGGCGTAAAAGAATACGTCACATTTTGAGACATATTTTTACAATATAGGTACATTTGTTTACATTTTGAATTATGAGAAGTATTCAAAAACTGAAATTTATTTAGTACAACTTATCAATAATAAAGGGAATGGATGTTTAATATTCTGTGTGCACTATAGAATACTCGCTTTATATTTGACTCAACTTAAGTGAAATTAAATAATAATTTAATACCAATTTTGGATAGCAGTAAAATACAAAACACATTTAGGTGATATAACCTTATTTTTTCACATTTTGTGAAAGGGAAGTTGTAAACGCCGTTGCCTAAACGTTAAAGATATACGACTGTCATAAGGAATTAAATTCTAACACGGGTCATTTGTCATCCAGTTGTCATCACGCTGGCGGGCTGCCACTTCTTATAGTACCTTTTTGTACAGGAACCCTCAGAAGAAAAATTCGTAATGTTGATGAATGCAAACAAACTTTCCCTCTACTGTTAACCTAAACCAGTTGGCGAGTAGGCACGCATTTTATTAAATACAGTACAATCTATAATAATTAGAGCAAACTTATCTTCAGAATCTAATATAATTTTGTCTTCGTGCATTTACATTGCTATGCAAGAAATCGCTGTTCCATACACGGCACTGTGCCATTGTTATTTTCTCTGGTATTTGCCTAACGTAGGCTGTGTTATGTTTGAGTCATCAGTCAATACCACTATTTTCCTAAAATACACGTTCTGAGAGCCCCTGAATCTTAAAATGTCTATTTCTCCCTCTCTTTGTGGTGAGAAAGAGAGGGGCAGAGTGTGTGGGTAGGTTGTGATGTAGCGTCATTCTGTCATTACGTATACGAAAAGTTGGACAAGTGCCAAACTTTACTTTTAAGACGAGCATCTACTAGGAAAAGATTTTCAAGGAACTTCCTTCAAAAAACTTTTCACATGGTAAAATAGTATATTTATTCTTTCCTGCCTCCAAGGCGGCTCTAATGCTTAAATTATCACACGTTAGCACAGGGTGAATGTAACTGCTTTTTGTTTTGCTTCTCTAAATTTCAGGCATTAAACTTTAAGCATATTAAATGGCTGTTTTTCTTTCTAATTGACAAAGTTAAAACCACTAAAAGGAAAAAAGAAGTTACATCTTTGCCACTATAGCAAAAATATTAATATGTTTTTTTTTTTTTTTTTTGTAATTTACGTACTACAACATTTAGTCATATTGGACGATGGATGAAATGATACTCAATGCGTCCGGGGTCCATGGAGCTTAGAGTTACCCGACATTCGTCTTGAAGGATAAGGGAAAACCCCGGAAAAGCCTTATCCAGATAACTCACCCTGACCAAGATTCGAACTCGGGACCTCTTGAACGTGAGGCAGACATGCTACCATCTACGCTACCGAGGCGGGCTCTGTATCATTATGTAACTAATAGTATTTTGGATAATTCTTACTATGGCTAACATAAATTGGGTAACAAAAAAGGTTTTTATATGAATATTTTCCAGAATAGCTATGAAAATAAATTATAATGGACACAGAAAATCATATGCCAGTTAAATTAGATAGTTAATTTTTCTTTCTACATCCGCTAATGCATAATAAATCATCAATTTACAAAGTTTAGAAAATAAAGTAGTGCATTCTGATGGATATTTTCTTCTGAAATGTTTGCTTATCAGACATTGCAAGCAAGTGTTGTAACCAAAAATCTGTTTAATCTGTTCTATACTATCAGATATTAACCGCGACACATCAATATTATATGAAAGCTGGAACGGGAGTCGCTTCGTTAGGTATAGTTTCGCACGAGGATACTTTGTCGAACTTCAATTCCATGATAAATTGCAACCATGAATCCTCCCCCTACCCCTTCATTCCTTTTTTATATATATTTACTTAACTGCTGATCACGGTTAAGTTCTTTACAATTTGCAGATATAATGAGAAAAAGAATGTCACTAGATAATATAGTTTGAAGTGTTGCTCACAGAATTCTTACAATTACCTTCTTAAACAAAATGCATTATTTATCTTTTCGCTTTTAGCATTGTAGAATATGTGTGTACCCTTAAATTTTCACTTGGTTATACAGAATATTGCACATAACCAAACAAAAGGAGAAAACAAGATTACTTTAATTTTGTTCTTAGTATTGTGTTTGAAATAATGATGCTACTTGAACATTTTGCTGCAATGAGGACATCATCATCATCATCATCATCATCATCATCATCATCATCATCATCATCATCAACATCATCATCGTCGTCGTCATCATCATCGTCATCATCATCACCATCATCATCGTCCGCCTCGGTAGCGTGGTGATAGTATGTCTGCCTCACGTTCAAGAGGTCCCGAGTTTGAATCTCGGTCAGGGTGAGTTACCCGGATAAGGTTTTTCCGGGGGTTTCCCTTATCCTGAAAGACGAATGTCGGGTAACTCTAAACTCCATGGACCCGGGACGCATTGAGCATCATTTCACCCATTTCATTCATCGTCCGATATGACTAAATGTTGGAGGACGTAAACTAAAAAAAAAAAAAAAAGCTTCATCAAGGTGATCATTGTGGTCTCTATTAAGTTTATCTCAGTCAGTTTTTAACCTTTATCAAACATAAGCATAATTACGTTTTATACATTGTTTCTAATGCAGTACTAAAACTCTGATTCATTGTATTTATACGTCTCTACGTCATGTTAATCAAGGTAAACATTAAATACATTATATTATTACTAAGTATCTTGTAGCTAGATGCAAGGGGAGTAGGAAATACAGTAGGATTTAAGTAGCTGTCAAACCTTTTAAGGAGCGCAGTTATGAATTGTGATGTCTTTTTTTTTTGGCTTGGGCAACTTTTCCTTCTGAGGAAAGTAAAAGCAGGTGTTAGGAAAATAGAAAAATAACAAAGAATACCTTGAAAATGATTCATTCCACAAAGAAAAGTGCATTTGATATACACTTTAACACGATTTACACTTTTTTACTTTTTTATTTTTAGTAACATCTTGTCTATCTTTTACGGTTTATCAGTTATGCAAGTCATCCGGAATGTACAGGACTTCAGAACACATTTCTAGAAAATTCAAGATATACCTTACATTTCCCATGAACATATCTTAAATATACGGCCTTTTAATAAAAAAAAAAAAAAAAAAACGGAAGCCATTTTTGGGAATATCCACAATTTCGAAACATGGTTCTTGCAAAAATATTCTGAGGTGGGAGGATTTTCTTGAAAATCTTCATGCCGCATTCTTGGTAAATTTTGAACTGGAATACCAAGTTTTAATCGAAATTTATTTTTTGACTTAAGGTGTTCACGACACGCGCGAACGTTTTACTAAAAGTGCTTTATTTATTCGTGGGACACTCTTGGTGTCGAATTTTTGGATAGATTGCATTATCTACTCTACTTTTATGTATGCGTTAAAGAAAATAAACCCGAAACAATACAAAGTAATAGTACAGCAGGTAAAATGTATAAATTAATAAAAACTGAGTTCCTTATGACTTTTAAAGGATTTAACGCATTTTGATAGATATATAAACATCAATTATACAAGTATAATGCTTAAACAATAGTAATATAATTATTATATAAAATAAGTTTCTCCCGGTTGTACGAATTTTTCGAAAGTTCCGTTGATGTGGTACTACCTTTCACTGCCAGAAATCGTTTATCACAAACTTAAAAGTGAACGTTTTAAAACTATAATGTCTTTATTGGATACATGAAAATTGGGACAGTTATTTGTAAGGAACTTGCTAAAACATCACCACATCCACAGTGTACATTATTGAAGACGAGTACCCGCACATTTAGCTAATGATATTCGGCGCCAGTCCACCACTGCACAATACAAGAACGCTTACCTGCATAGACGATAACGAGATGCACTGGCGCGGGTGGAAGGACTCACAAAGAATGTCCATCTTAATGACAGCCAGCAATAAGGACAAAGCACTGTCGTCAGTCGAGCAAACAAAAGACTGCGCGGGACGGGCTGGCAAGGCGTTCCCAAACCTCTCTGTAGCCCATCTGACGTCTGACTAGTAGCGAACAAGGTATACGCTATATCTGCAGCGTGTCTGGAGGGTGGGCGGGACGGCAACGGAAGGAAGTTCTCTTCACCAGCCGTTTATTTATTTACTGCACACACCAATGAGTTACAAAATGCTCTAATGCCAATGGGCTACTTGAAATCCGGTTGCCATTCGATATTGCATGTCTTTCAAAGTTTCCCAAACTGTTGGTGGCGACCCCTACATGTTTCGTGGGATGTTGTTCGGGCGGTTACTGTGGATATTTGAAACTTTCATCACGCTTATTAAAACTCATCGAGAATAAAACACTTATCAAGTGATAAATATGGAATTTAGTTGCCAATTACTTGAGTCCATTTTCACGTACTTAGGGGCGCCTCTAGGTAGATAAACATATTTCCGCCCCCTCATCTGCACATGATTCTATTTATCAAGTAACCACAATAAACATTATGCAACTGAGTATAATGATAACAAATAAAAACTCGTACGTGCATATTGCAATCAACGAGTGGTTTACGGAGCGTATTCCTTGCTGCAAATTCGTCAGTGATATTTTATAGCTATGTAGAATGTCAGAATAAATAATGAAGGGGATAGCAAGACTTTTGAGTGAATCTGGTGACATGAATAACCCTGTGCTCAGTTGGTCACTATATAGGTAACTATATAGGTGCCGGCAAGTCTTTCACCTCTGTGATAAACTATCCATCTCTTGTTTATCGGCGCTATCGTTAATTGTTTATGCAAGCTCCTGAAACATTATCCACCGTCTATTATCGATTTGTGCCGACACGTTTATGCCCAGCGCCGCGACAATATGCTTTAAAATGAATAATCTATTCACTCAACTAAATCCTTTTAGTGCCTACTCTTGCAATTTTCTAGTTCATTTTAATAGTTCAGTATGGTCAAATTAAATTAATCAGGATCTAAAACTTACTATAAAACTTTGTTAGTGCAAATTAATGTTTTTCCCTCTGTTTAATTCATATATAAAACAGTTTATGACCAGAAATGAGTTACCCAAATTATTTGATCCAGTTTATCATTATTGTTTGTAATATCACAAACACCTGATATTTAAACCACATGCACAATTTCCAGTACTATCCGTCACATTACTGCATTCTAGTTGTCTGGACTGGACTTGCTGAATTTTGACAATCATTTTATTTTAAGAGGGTTTTAGAAAAAAAAAAAAAAAAAAACAATGAAAATATATGCTGTGAGTCAAATATTTGGTTTAAATACATGCTTTTAAAATCATTTCTGGCTATGTTCTGCCCTTTTTCAGACATGGAAAATGAATCGGGTTAGTGCCATTCTTCTGTGTTATGTGAAGATCAGGAATTTAATCTCTAAGTTGCAGGTTACTTAATCACTGGAAAGTATTGAACACTCGGTTGAACAATTCGGAATTTATTTTCAAAAAAGGACTGTTCACTATCATTATGAAATGTTAGTGAGATGTTACACTGGTCTATAGCTCTTTATCTTAGAGATATTACCTCTCCTGATTCAAAATTGACAAGTAGTCATGTAATTTAATATGTAGTTGTGGATATAATATTCTGCATAATATCTATTTTTTTTTTTAAATGTAGATTACCACAAAGAAAACTGTGATTGAAGCCACTATTAAATTGATTAGTCAGTATCAAATGCTAGTATACGAATCGAAAAGTGTATTATTATTATTAATTATTATTATTATTATTATTATTATTATTATTATTATTATTATTATTATTATTATTATTATTATTATTATTATTATTATTATTATTATTATTATTATTATTATTATTATTATTACTATTATTATTATTATTATTATTATTATTATTATTATTATTATTATTATTATTATTATTATTATTATTATTATTATTATTATTATTATTATTATTATTATTATTATTATTATTATTATTATTATTATTATTATTATTATTATTATTATTATTATTATTATTATTATTATTATTATTATTATTATTATTATTATTATTATTATTATTATTTTAATATAAGTAAAGTCATACACCCCTTCTTGTTTACCTCTGCCAGGTGACTTCGCAAACGGAACTTCATAAAACGTACACATCTGGATATTCTTCATTTTACAATGAGTCTAACTTTGGTTATCCTCTCTCTCTCTCTCTCTCTCTCTCTCTCTCTCTCTCTCTCTCTCTCTCTCTCTCTCTCTCTCTCTCTCTCTCTCTGGGTCTATAAGTATACAATGTTATTCAGAGTACTCGTACTATTTGCCTTGGAAGCTGGAGGTGTGCCTCTTGAATAAAGTGCGATGACTGTATTATGTTACTCTCACTCTTATTGTTTCATACATATTATTTACGTTGTTATTCACTGGCGACGCATTTGTACTTGTCCAGATTTCTCCGTTACTCAAGCAACATCCAACAATCTCCAAGAGAAAGAAGGTGGTCATTTGGATGTGCAAGTGCGTGAAGCGTAAATAACAAGATCAACCAGGTGAGTCAAATATGCACTTTATACATACATTAAACCTCCTGCTGGAACTTCAACCACATAAAGTTGCAATGTCCTTAGCAGAAAAATGGTTACAGAACTGTCACATCGACAGTACGACAGAATTCTGGACAAAGAAGTATGCATGAACAAATTCTAAACACAGAAAGTAAAATAAGAAACGGTTCTTTCTTTAGTACTCCTTTCTTGTTCATAGATAAAAGAGGGCATTCTCTTGTTCAAGAATAAAAGATAATCATTGTCTTTCCATTTTTTTTGTCTTCACCATTGTTCTGTTGGTCTGCAGTTTGCTACGCCCAGTTAACTAACTTGCATGCAAATTTTAAATAGTTTTTGTTTAATGGTTCCTCTTCACGAAAAATACAAATTAAATTAATAAAAACAGGTTCATTAAGAAATTCAAAGATAATTCAACATATGTTTAAAACCTTATACATTACGACAGCATTATTTGAATAAAAACTGCAAGTCATGCAAAGTAAGGCTTCATTGATTATTTCATTCGTATGTCAGACATTTTATAGTGACCAATAATTTAATATAAGGGTAAATAAACAATGTTAACAAAGTTGCATCGACTCCATTCATTTTATCAACAATTTTGGTGATTCAAAACTTTTGCTGACGTAATTTTACATTTTCTTTTAGCTTTGTTCAAACTACTTTACTTTCTTTTTGCATAGTGTGTAATTTTAAAATATTTTTCAAAGTAACTGCAGCACGAAGAACTTCAGTTTTATCATGAGAAGCCCTGCACTTAACAGTTACAAATTGAGGTGTATGACCTGACACTCATGCATCCAGTAATTGCAAAATTTAGCTGAATTTGTTCACTTTCTATTTGGACTGCAAAAGTATAGAACTCTTCAGATTGGATTCTTGCTTTTCTTTAGCTATCCCAGTGGCATGGATGTAACTTGAATGTACATTTGCTTCTGGACTACTGCAGACATTTGGTGCAAACCTATGATGTCTTGAAAGTCTTGTAAGTGATCCAGCTTTTTTTTTTTTTTTTTTTTTTTTTTTTTTTTTTTTTTTTTTTTTTTTAAGATACGACTCCCGAGTATAGATTTTTTATTAACTCCGAAGTGCCGTTTAATTTTTAAGCTAGTTAAAAGTAAGTATTACTTTCTAAATTATCCTTATATTCTAGATGTTCACCATCCTATTAAATGGGTTGGTGCCGACATGATTCAATTAGAGATAAAGCTTTCCCAACCTACCACTCCGTGGTACGAAATAGATTGGAGCTTCAATTCTGGTTTGCAGCACATAAGAAATCAGTTCGATCAGTAATATTCGAACTAAGTGCACATGAAATTTCTGCTCATGTGCAGTGGCAACCTTAATAAGCATTTAATATGCCAAAAGCCGATGAAAGCGTTCATTTACGAAATTAACGAAATTTTGTTCACCAACACAATTAAATTGTGCATGCATGCACAATAAGCAGTGTTCAAACATATAATTCACGCAGTTCATTATGTCATTTATTGTCTTAGCCTCCCCTCCCGAAAGCTAGATTCCAAGTCGAAGTCACGAATAGTAAATAACGTATTATTCCTCTGTATTCATGTTATATATCGAGCGGAATGGCTCAGACGGTTTCATCTGTGGCCCACATTCAGTAGGCCCGAGTTCGATTCCGTGGTACCTACCTACCCATGGATTTCTTTGGGGTTTTCCCGGATCGTAAGGCGAATGCCGGGTAGGTTAATTACATCCCCAGAATTTCCTGTCCCTGAATTTCATCTCCATTATCATTTCTCATTATCTCTCATCTGGTGTCTCTTTTAGGTAAAGTCTGTTTAGTTAACTGGTGTGCACGTCGGCCGCTGCCTTTGACGAACCCTTATAATCGTTTTACAACACCGACCTTGGTTCTCTCAGATCTTTCTGCTAGGTTGCCACCTTTCTCGATATGTCATGGGTATCGTACGAGGTTATGTCCATTGCTGCAAAACTTCCTTAGTTTTGGCAAATATAAATCTATAAATTTCTAGACGAATTAAATCGCATGTGAAATTATCTACTTTAGAGAAACGTTTCCTTTTGTTTTCACACTTGATCGGAGTCTTTGGTATTCCTTTCGTCACAATATTTCTTACTGTATTTCTGTGAATACCCAGAATTTATCATCAGGTTCATTGCATGGCCCTTTACCAAGATACTTGACTGAAAGTGATCTACTACTTCATTTGCATTCACCACTGCATTTCCCTCCCACGGTCTCCACATCGTGACGCACGACGAATTTCTGCACCTAATGAAACAGATCAACTGGAAGTTGGAACTTTGGCAACTGAGACTCCACGTGGAGTAGACATGGGACTGTCACTTCGAGAAAATCAGGGTTGCTATTGGTCCTCAACGACAGTGTTCCATTTCTGAATTGTGGAGATAGATTTATGACAGTCATCAGTGGGCCGGAGGGTAGTTTCCTTTGAGCGGCAAACTGCACTTAGAAGTGCAGTGGGTGTCGCAGAGGTGCATGGCAGGATTATTTACTCTGAGTGAACCACCTCCTCCTCCGGTAGGTTGGTAGTCGGTCTCCGAACCGGCTGCTGGGGCCACTTTCGAACCACAGTAGGGGGGATGTCCGTTGTCCTGGTCTACCAGGGAGTTTTCCAACTAAGTAAAATTTAGGGACACTGCCCTCTCCACTGTCGTGACTCATTGGGACGGCCGCTCTCTGTCTCCTCTCGCCTTATCTTTCCTCCCGGAGGTGCACCACTTGGGGCATAGATACAATAGACCAAGACTGGTCGCATTGTGAAGTAATCCTAAACCCTGTCGTATTCTCCTGCATTTATTTTCGGATAACTTACGTGTAAAGCCAAAATAACTACAATAGATTCAAACTAATTTAAAGAAAGAAAGAAGGAAGAAAGATAAAGAAGAAAATAGAAAAGTGGCTACTTAGAAAACGAAGGGTCAATTAATCACGAAAGAATCAAGTAGGAATGGTTACCTCTGGCTGAATGACATTTTAATGCACATGAATCTTTCTCTCTCAGAAGCTGAAATGTCTTAGTAAAACAATCAACTCACCGCGCAATTTGACAAATGTACTTGATATTCTTAATCCTCAACAAAGAGTTTTATTAACAGTTTAAATTCTAAGAATGAATGTATCTTATGCGTAATGGTTACTTTTCCTTATTAAAACGTGTGGGAAGAACAATCTACTTTTAATGTCTTGATTATTGCACTGACACCATTAACTCTGACCTTCCTGGGATGACGAACCTATGAAGGATGTTAGTTTAACTTTAGGGTCGCTCAATTATATTAACACCGGTAATTAAGAAGTAGATATCCATAGAGGAAGGTTCTTGCAGGTTCCTGGAGGTTGTACCAATACATTTAATCTTAAAGTGCATGTTAAGAGTCACTTATCGCCTCAGTATTCAAGAAGGACCTGAAGTTCCACGCAAATACGCCAATATTCTACCAGAGAAACTGCACCTTCAAATTTTTCGCACGTACATACAACGGCATACCTCGACCCGCGATATTGGGGCGCTGTCTTTGCCAAGTGATGCCAAACTTATTGTTGGAGAGCCGCCTCAAGGTCACCACACTTTGCTACAGTAGACAGCCTCTAGGTCAGCAGAGGCGTAAAGGAATTGGAGGACAACTTCATTTGAACAACGCCTTCAGTAGATGTGAATAAACTAGTATAGGGGCATAATGCAGAAAGAGTCAAAATTGTGTTTCCAAGTTTATGGTATGGTTTTACAATAGTGTGATAAATAATTCCACAGATAGAAAGCAGCGCGTAACAAACAGTAGCTTTTAAAGCCTGTACACACATTTCATGGAAAATAGATATATGTATTCCAATTAATTAGAGCCAACTGAAAAATTCAATGCCACGGCCGGGATTTGAGCCACGGATCTCCTGGTTTCCGTCCAGTCGCTCTTAACCCTTGAGCTACCGAGACCAACGTGCCGTCCTGACATCAAATTCTCCAATTGACTCATATTTTCCCGGTAGACCTCTTAGCGCTCTCATATTCGAGAGGACGGCACGTTGGCCACGGTAGCTCAAGGGTTAAGAGCGACTGGACGGAAACCAGGAGATCCATGGTTCAAATCCCGGCCGTGGCATTGAATTTTTCAGTTGGCTCTAATTAATTAAAATCACCCATATACCGGAGTAATGTATTTAAAAGGATTAATTCTTTAAGGATTAATTCCTCAATATAATTTTACATAATATGTATTCCATTTCGTATTCGGTACTGGTTGCCAAACTTTTCATAACGACGGCCACATTAATCGCCAGAGAGTGAATCGCGTGTGAAGCCACTAAGTTTAGAAATAATAAACTCACCGGTACAAAGCGCACATATCACATTGCTTTATAACATATTGTTTTACTGAACTAAAATATATATTTATTAATGTTTCATTCAGTCTTGTGATAATGAAACTTAAAGTCAACATATATTAAACCTGATTACCTAAAGGATTCTTTTCTGCCCGCCTCGGTAGTGTGGTGGTAGTGTCTGCCTCACGTTCAAGAGGTCCCGAGTTCGAATTTTGGTCAGGGTGAGTTACCTGGATAAGGTTTTTCCGGGGGTTTCCCTTATCCTGAAAGACGAATGTTGGGTAACTCTAAGCTCTATAAATCCTGGGCTCGTTTGAGCATCATTTCACCCATTCCATTCATCGTCCGATACGACTTAACGTTGGGGGACGTAAATTACACACACACACACACACACACACACACACACACACACACACACACACACACACACACACACACACACACACACACACACACACACACACACACTCACACACACACACAAAAAGGATTTTCAGATTAAGAGCATTCGAATTCAAACGAAACTGATTTCTCTGTGTTATACACATAATTACTGATATTTGTGGTTCTAATTTGGTGCCGCTTACAATCAAAAGACTAAATGTTTATCAGTGACCAAAGAGCTATATTTTGATTTGGCATATTTCATTTTGAACACATCCTTTTAATGCGCTGATATTGGTAATCGTGCAAAGTCGTTCAAAGGAAGACACAGTTGTAAATAATTTTGTTTAATCGTTACAAATTCTTAAGTAATATAGTAATAGTAATATAGTATAGGGCCACATTTTCCTTTTTATTGATGTTTTACGAAGTTTGTAGGAGGACCAAATCAAATCAGTTCGCGGGCCGGTTTTGGCTCCCTGCCACAGTTTGGCAAACCCTGCTTTGCTTTAGGTCATTAATGTCACATATACGCCCCCTTACCACACCCAATAGCCATAAATCACACGATTTCATGTCTGGAGAGTGTGAAGACAGTATACAGTTCCACCACGACCAATCCATCGACCAGAAAATGTGTGATGGAGGTAAGTGCAAACAGCTCGGGCATAATGCGGTAGAATGCCATCTTGTTGGAAATACCCTGCAGGTTGATTAATAGTAGTAGTTCCTCAGTGGTGTTAATTGTAAAAGCATGGTGTACTCTGGTATCATAAAAGTAAGGTCCAATTGCCCCTGCGTCGGTCAAAGTGCACTAAACAGTCAACTTTGGAGAGAAACGTTCATGCTCCCGAATGACTCGAATATTTTCAATGCTATTATAAATTCTTTTGTCAGTTGGCAAGTCTTTTGTATGAAGAGTGACTTGCTGAATACTATTATAAACAAGAGAAGCTACTTGATGACAAAATAGGCATACAGTATATTTTTGGTGTATGTTTCCTAACCACATATTTATACCGTTTTAACGTACTTTTGATTCACTTTTAATTTCTTAACATAACTCTGGGATGTCAAAATGTGTTGTCTTCATTACTTCTATTCAATGTGAATGAATTATAGAGAAAATACATGTATGCCTAGACCAGTTGATATTTCGCATTGTTCGCATGACATTAAAGAGTCGCCTTTTAAATGTAAGGATTATGGTAACGTTCTGGTACACTGTGCTCATTATCATAATTAATGCTATTTATAAAGAAACAGGGAGACAAGTGAAGGAAATCGTTGGGGTATCGATGGGAGAATTTCATTTAACGTTGCAAAATAGAGAAGAAAAAATGACACCAGCCCTTCAATACTGTAAAATATCTCCGAATTCTTTTGAAGATTACATGTGTATGACAATTTATAGTCGTATGTATAATAAGTATGCCTATTTTTATTTTACTTTAATGTATTATGGTACGGCATGCTTAAACGAATCCAACTAAAATGTTACAAATCAAAGAGCATTCTAACTGCAAATATTCCCCGATACGCATTATTTGGTTTGCAAATAAAACAGTTAAAGAAATAAGTGGTTACTAATATAGTAACAACGCTGCAAACAACACTGCACTTACGTAGTCTTTCCTTTGAATGCAAAAAGATTTATTCGTCAACTTATAATCGCGTATTCAACTTATGATTATTTTGTAATACCTATTTATGATGATAACGTTAACAAAATGCATCAAAAACTGGTTCGCAATGTGGTTCTCTGCAGGATGTTGTAAGTCGCATTATGGATGAAGTAAGAAATTGCTTTAGATGACATATAACCACATATCAGGATCTCATTTCTGGCTGGAGGCAATTCCTGCAGACTGTAGCAATGGTAGGCCGCGATTTTCCTCTTCGCTGCGGTTTGGTCCGTAAAAAAAGTGTCAGGGGAGACACGCGTATAGAATTACCCGAAAACCGATGTTGGTTGCCAGTCTGGATAAAATATTCAGATTTTCCATAGATATGACTCAAGGCAATATATTAGGAGCGTTATGGGGACATAGAACTTATGAGTCATTTGTGGCAAGCCTAAGGACGTAAGATACATTTAAATATAGATATTAATATATATAATATATATAGTATATATATTTACCATCGATGCCTTGAGATAATTCAAAGGTTACGCATATATTACATCTAGAATGGACCAACTACCTAGCATAGCCACTAGGAATATTTCGAGACACCCCCGCCCCCCACATTTTCAAATTTTTAAATTACTCAGGTGACAAAATTTTTACTACAAATGTTAATTTCAATGGTTTTCTAAAAGTATGTATAATAACAGTGATTATTGCTATTCATTTGATCAGACCTAATTGATTAACACGACAATGTTGTCAACATTTGGAGCGAATTAACACACCTATTTTCTTCTTTTAATATTTGCGCATATAAAAAATATCATGACGCAATTTCATGCTATGTGTTGTCTCTCAAGGTTAGGAAATGTTTCTTTTCACCTCAGTCTTTTGAAAGTATCGTCCTGCAATCGTCACAGCCTGAAGCCAGTGTTATTCATCTGTTTAGCACATCCAGCATAACTGAGACTTAAGTTTCTGGGATAATAAAGCCCCGTTAAAGATTTCCTCAGGCTTTGACTGAAGTCCTCTTAGGTTTCCCTTGTCAATCTTCTCATCTACATCAACTTACAGTAATTACATGAACTTCTCTACTCAGTACTATATAAACTATTCTTAAAACTCTTGCTCTTCATATTGATCGACATAAACGATTTTACAAAGACTTTATTTCATATTTCTCTGTAGGTCTAATGAAAATAAGAGAATACAGTAAGCTTAAACTATAGTAAAGACTTTTAAGAACCGGTCGTGAATGACTTTGAAGTTCTGTCCTCTTTGGACGCCCAGGCCATAAAAAATGAATAACGAATTCTTATTTGAGAAAAGTATAAGTATTTGAAACCTCAAACCAATAGTAATAAATATCTTGAAAATTATTATATAAAAAAGGCAATTATTTGACATAAATTGTGTGCTTTAACAAGATGTACATTTTTCGTGCAGTAAGATCTCACTTACGGTTTACTAATTATGCAAAAGTCATCCCGAAAGAAGACATCTGAGGCATTCCCAAAAAATTCAGGATATACATATCATTTGTAAGGAAAGTATTTTAAATAAATGATCTTTCAATCAAATTCCTTAGACCATATTTGAGAAAGTAAAAGGTTTCGGGCCGCGCCGTGACCGAGTGGTTCGATCGTTCAACTCTCACCAAGTTAGCCCGGGTTCTTTCCACGGCGACCGCAAAGTGAGATTTGTGATGGACAACACGGCTCTGGGGCGGGTTTCCTCCACCATCATTCCACCATTTGCTCCATCATTCATCTTTCCTATCATTCATTTCACCCCCATACTGTTATCTACTTGTCTCACTCTCGGTCCAGACGTTGGGCTGGCCCCTCAACCCTGGTCACCTTTATCAAGCTCAGTGCTTCGGTTTCTCTCGCCCCGATTTTCCGGATTAGTGGAATCCATGTCGTCTAACACCGGTATCGGTAATGTAAGGGAGGGAAAAAGGTTTTAAACATTTTCCACTCCGAATACTGAATTTCTTGAAAATCTTCACGTCAGTTCTTTTGGGAGATGCTGAACTTAAATAATTTAGTATTTAACTAACTTTTCTTTTTTAAGTAATGCTGTACACATATACACACAGAGCATTTTTTATGAACGTTCTTTATCCAATTTTTAAGCGGGGTGCAATACCTTCTCTATCCACTATGTATAAGGTAGAAAAACTGAAACGACTTGGGCATTCCGACCAATGATTGTTGTATTTCCAAAGGGCCTTGCAGGCTTATGCATCATTTTCAGAACTTGAAATATTATCGGAAGCAGGTTAAGAAAGTCATATAATTTCACTGAAATTTCATAAACCTTTTACGTAAATATAACGGGATTTTTCACTCAGTATTAGGAATAACCGAGTTACAAGAGATCGTGAGGGGTATCTACTTATCTCAGCGGTAGTGTAGCTTCTAATCAAGTGGGAAACCCAAGTTCGATTCTTGGAACAGCATGGGGATTTTCTCCTGCTGATAGCTTTGGTCCGAAGTGGACTCAGCTTTCTGAAGTACTCGGGCGCGGGGGGGGGGGGGGGACTGAGGTAATCCTCGAGAGAGAAGTAGCAAAAAAGTGTGTAATGCTTAACGCTGCTTGTACTACATGCGACACCGTTGGCGGTGATACTGATGATACATGAGATGAAGATAGAGCACCGGTGCAATGAGATGGGGTGGCGGAGGAAACCCTCCCCTGCGCCGTGTTGTCCACCACCAATCTCACTTTGCGGTTACCTAGGATCGAACCCGAGTCGCCTTGGTGAGAGCCAAGTAGTCTAACTACAGTTCGGCCGCTCTTTCTCCGGCTCTGACATTTCTCGAGAGGGGGAAGCAGGCTGTTGCCAGTTCTTTAGCGGGAATTTCAAGCAGAGGAACAATGCGTATTTTAAATCTTTCACGTATTTGCATATTTCACGAATCAGTAGCCATATTATTATAATAGCGATAATAATATAACTTACGAACACTAAAAATCGGAATTCACGCTCGCAAAATATAGCAAAGAAAGTTCACCAGCGCAAGCAGCTAAAGCCACGTGGCTCAGACAAATTTAAACTGGCAACACGGTGTTGGGTTCGGAAGCCAAGCCTGGCAGCGACAATGCTCATTGGCACTAGCAACAGTTTTAACTTCCTGGCCACAACACCGGATGTAGAGACTCCCAGTACTACCAATAGATACAGTTAGTGTGTGTGTGAAAGGTGTGAAAGAAATATTCGAATAAGTGGTGTTGTGATAAATATCTTGCACGATAATGAAATTGCAAGTTGTATTTCAGTGTTTTAAAGCTAACATAGTCGTATATTTTCATTCTAAAGATAATTTTGAGGATATGTTTTCAATTGCTCATTACTGTATGTTGGTACTATTAACCTTCCCCCTCCACTCTTGCAGTGGCAAAACGTCAGAGCCGGAGATACGACGGCCGGACTGTACTCAACCATGGCGCGACCAAGAGAGAAGTAGTAGCTCTACAGCATTCATGCCCGGAAAGATCTCGGGGCGCTAATCACGTCCCATATTTCGCACTACACCCCTTCATGACCTGAGCAGAGGTGGAGGACGCAACAGTCGGGCGATAGATCATCGGTCCTTGCGGAGTTTAGTTTCGTGAAAGGAAGGATTCATGATAAAAGTACTCTACACCATTTCAAAGAACGGGAGAAAATAGGTACAATTAATTATTTTGCTAGTCAGTTTAAAGCGCTATATATGCAGCATTGGGTAGACAGCTAGTTTTTTTAATAACAAACTAGCATGTTCTATGTATTCACTTTCAATTGTTTGTGAGCTACTTCAAATCTATGCAGTCATAAGAACAGAGGTGTCCGTCTCGGTAGCCTGTCTCACGTTCAAATGGTCCCGAGATCTAGTCTCAGGGTGAATTATCTGGATAAGTTTCTTTCCAGGGTTTTCTCTTATTCTGAAAGATGAATGTCAGCTCTATAGACCCTGGGCTCATTTGAGCATGATTTCGCCCATTTCATTCATCGTTCGATATGACCTAACGTTTGGAGGTCGTAAATTAAAAAAAAAAATTCAAACAGAGGTATTCTAAATTAATGCTGGAGTGAAACGTTGGTTATTGGTTTACGTTGCGATAAGTCGTAAGCAACACGCAAAACGCCGTTTCCGCCCAAATGTGACGACATCGCGGTTACTCGACATAAGATCAATGACGTCAGAAATGTCATATCAAGTTCCCAACAGGAAACCTTACCTGCTCCAGCAGTATGGTGTTACTGAGAGTACTCATTCAGGAAAACCAGTTTTTTGGTCTTACTCAGCGCCGTACTGGCTGGAATGTGCAATTGGATGTATGTAGGTGGTAAACAATGAAGTCAATAGCCTCACTTTCTCTGACACTCTACTCTATGTCGAGATTTACTGGATATAGAGTTTACTGAGCCCCAAAAAAGGCAATTTAAAAATAGATCCACACACGAGCGCGTATATCACATCACCAAACTTGGTATATAAGCCCAGCATCTTCAAGAAAATGTTCCCCACACAAAACTAAACATTTTCAATATTTATAACTTTCCTTAAAAATCTCAAAAGAATTTTATCAATTTACCATAGATATATCGAGATACTGCCATGCAATGTAAAATGTATACCTTGAATTTTCAGGTAATATCCAATTCATTTCTCTTCATCGGAGGGCACTTTACATGATTTTGTGTAACGGATAAGCCATAAGAGATAGACAAAAGCTTATAGCACAAAAAATATATATTACTTTAAAATTACAATTTATTTCAGTCATAATATCTATATATTTATAATATTCGCTGAAAATTTTCAATATTTAGTTTTTTTTTTAAATTCTTCTGTTCAGTTGTTTTTCTCGCGATGTCATGGAAATAGTGTCTAGGCCAGCATTTAGCTATACAATTATCGATTCTTTTATATCCATAGGGAAATGTGCAATGAATTATTTCTCAAAAGGGTATATATCGATTATGATAAGCAGAAGAAAAAATAAGAGGGGCATGCTTTCTTCAGGAAGTTTTTAGAAGTTGTACCAAAATAAGTGGTTGTGGATAGAGAAAGTCATGTGAATATTTTCTTTCTTTAACTGCCCTTTATACCACTGTGTGGTGTCAGGTTATTCTTGTTTCTCTTAACCATTATGCCCCTAAGCGGCGGAATGAGAACAGAATCTCTGGTTCACACACACACACACACACACACACACACACACACACACACACACACACACAGAGAGAGAGAGAGAGAGAGAGAGAGAGAGAGAGAGAGAGAGAGAGAGAGATAAAGAGAAAGAATACAGGATTGGTTATCAGCCCGATGCCTGGTATGAGAGTGAGAGAAGTGGTTGAGGGCGAGATGAATGATATATATATATATATATATATATATATATATATATATATATATATATATATATATATAACTCGAGGGTATCTACCAAGGCAATCCGCACAGAGTGAAGTCTGACAACCCCCTCTGACGACCAGGGAGTTACCGAACTGTCCCAGAAGGGCGCCCGGCGCCTCCATGGGGCTGTCCATAGGGCAAGACCTAGAGACTAACAAGCCCCCCTCCCCCGTCTGGTCCTGTGGAGTCAAGACGGGATAGAAGTGGATACGCCACTTACGCGCGCCAACTCCAAATGGGAAGGCTACCGATATGATCTCGGTAGGTCCGCCTGGTGATCTAGCACACCTTCTAATAGCTATGCTGCCTAGTGCGCGGGAATATGTGGCTTCCCTCAACCCCGTCCGGAGACGTACCCGATCGAGTCCAACCCAACCCGAACAACTCCCATTCAGAGATGGGCTCGAATGTTCGGCCCGAGGCTCCTCTAGCAACATCAGAGGTACCACGAGTGGTAGGGTTCACAGCGCTCGGACCACAGCAGCTGAAGGGGACGGATCCCCTCCCATAGGGGCGATGATAATGATGTGTATAAGGGCGCTCAACTGCAAAGGTTATCAGCGCCCTTTAAAAAATTAGTCATGGAAAAAGCCAGATATAAATGTTTCTAAAATGTATGAAACTTTTTTTCAAAAAATACATGAACATAACAAACTACAAAAACAAAAAGAAATATACATCTGAACTGCCAAAACTTCTCTTCATTAAAGTCTAACCTAGAAAAGAATCTAAAAACCTTCTCCTCTACTTTATCATCCGCTAGCATTTTTGCAAAGCTGACCGGCAGCTGCAGAGACGTCCTAAGGTGTGCTAGGTAAAAACACTAGCAGCACGTGTCGGACAGATAACGCTTCGTTGCAAAACGGACACAGTGGAGCAGTCTCCTTTTTAAAAAGAAAACTATGAGTAAAAAAAAAAAAAAAAAAAAAAAAACAGTGCCCAATACGCAAACGAGCTTAACTCACCTCCTCGCGACGAGATGAACGACAGGAGGTAACCCAGGGAATCGGAAGTTCTTTCACAGATCTAAGTTTATTATTGCGGAGAGCGGACCACTCTTCCTGCCAGCAGGTTTGCACAGCTCTCCGCAATACGGCCCTAAAATCTTCCGATGTCACAGATGTTACTCGAACCCTGGGCTTTATGGTAGCCGTCTTGGCTGCTGAATCAGCCATTTCATTTCCCCGCAAGCCTACGTGACCAGGGATCCATGCACAAACCACGCTAACGCCAGAAGCGTGTAAAACGTGTAGGGCATCCTGGATACGGGGCGAGATGAATAATAGGAAGGAATGGAGAAATTGGTGGAATGCTGGTTGGGCAAACCGAGGACTCAGGGAAAACCCACTCCACCACAAATCTTGTTCTGCGGTCGCCTGCGATCGAACCCGGGCCGCTTTGGTGAGAGCCAAGCAGTATAACCACTCGGCCAGGACACGTATATAAATATAACACATCCAATATTTGCTTTTATTACAACTACTATTAAGTAGAATTTAATTTCTGATACAATTATGATTTGTGCATATCCGTATAAAGGTAAATCAACTTATTTCGGATAATCGAAGTTTTTGCTATGCGCACACTGTTCAGTAAAATATTACATTAAAAGAGAAGCAAGTGTGCAATGTTTTCAATGGCTTGAGTAACGCACAAGGTTTGGAACTTTTACACTAAAGTACGTTATTTCTGAAAAGCGATGTCTATATTTTCTGAAAGTTTGTTGCACTTTCCCCGTTCCCCCCCCCCCTCTCTCTCTCTCTCTCTCTCATTTATAATCTATTAAGTTATACTATATGCTACAGTGAATGGTCTTTATAGGATAGCGTGACAACTTAAGAACTTGTAAAATTACTCCTCCAGCAATTTTCGGCTACGGGCCAAATGGCGCGACTTTAACGGCATTAGCGGATATCTCTGCTTACAGCAAGTTTGCGATTAAGATATTACCAACATTAAACGTCAGTTTCACTGAGGTATTCATTCAGGTTGTAAATGTAGGCATAATATTAAATATTTTACTCTTGTCTGTTGTAGTAAATGAAACCGCAGTCACTATTGTGGCTATTTTCGAAAATTCTATAAAATATCCAGAAATGTTGAGCTGACTGGATACGCAATTTTGGGGGGGGGGGGGGATTTGCCCTATTCCTGATATGATGAGTGTGGATGACTCTTGGTTCAATCAGCTGTTTGGTAAAATTTGTAAGATTACCACTTAGTTTTATGTCCATATAATTAACATTTCAAACGTATCACTTGATTTTTATCAAGGTATTGTGCACAATATTTCAACAGGACACTTTTAGTTGTTTGTGAAATACTGCATCATAGTTTGTCAACTATGATTTATCATTGTTTAAATTTACGTCGTCCAACGTTTATTTTTTTTTTAATTTACGTCCTCCAAAATTAAGTCATATCACGATGAATGGAATGGGTGAAATGATGCTCAAGTGAGCCCAGGGCCCATATATCTTACCTAGAGTTACCCGACATTCGGCTTTCAGGATAAGGGAAAGCCCCGGAAAAATCTTATCCGGATAACCCACCCTAACCGAGATTCGAACTCGGGACGTCTTGAACGTGAGGCAGACATGCTACCATCTACATGCTACATGCTACCATCTAATGTATGAAACGAATGAAATGATGCTCAAATAAGCCCAGGGTCCATAGAGCTTAGAGTTAGATAACATTCGTCTTTCAGGCACAAGGGAAAACCCCGTATGAAACCCTATCCATGTAACTCGGGACCTGTTGAACGTGAGGCAGACACGCTACCATCTATGCTACCGAAGCGGGCTCAACTATGATTGATAAACTGAGTCAATCAGAAGGGCTGATAGAGGAGAAGGTACGTCGAAGTGCCCGCATCGGTAGTAGAGTGTCTGCCTCACGTTCAACAGGTCCCGAGTTCGAATCTCGGTCAAGGTGAGTTACCTGGATAAGTTTTTTCCGGGGTTTTCCCTTAACCAGAAAGACGAATGTCGGGTAACTCTAAGCTCTATGGACCTCGGACTCATTTGAGCATCATTTCATCCATTCTATTCATCGTCCGATATGACTTAACGTTGGAGGACGTAAAATTACGAAAAATAAAAATAAAAATAAAAAAAATAAAAACAATACTTCGAAGCTATTTTAAACGAACCTTTTGAGCAAAAGAAAAGAAAATAAACAAAGAAATAGGGGGATAAATACGGTTTACGAATCTGGGTTAGGGCAAGTTTCCTGGATAAGGGTTTTCCGGGGTTTTCCCTTAACCAGAAAGACGAATGTCGGGTAACTCTAAGCTCTATGGACCTCGGACTCATTTGAGCATCATTTCATCCATTCCATTCATCGTCCGATATGACTTAACGTTGGAGGACGTAAAATTACGAAAAATAAAAATAAAAATAAAAAAAATAAAAACAATACTTCGAAGCTATTTTAAACGAACCTTTTGAGCAAAAGAAAAGAAAATAAACAAAGAAATAGGGGGATAAATACGGTTTACTAATCTCGGTTAGGGCAAGTTTCCTGGATAAGGTTTTTCCGGGGTTTTCCCTTATCCTGATAGACGAATGTCGGGTAACTCTAGGCTCCATGGACCTGGACTCAAATGAGCGTCATTTTACCCATTTCATTCGTCGTCCGATATGACTTAACGTTGGAAGACGTAAGTTACAAAAATATATATAATTTAGTGGAAACTTTCAAAATAATTCTTGATAATTTGAAGTTAGCGAGCCTTGTTAACATTTCAGCTCCTAACATCTATTATAATCCAAACTTTAATGGTCTAAATTTGTCTCAGTTCCTTCTTAAATCATACTAAAAGCTCTTAGAATCTACTTACTAAACAATGAGACCGTCGTATTAAACGAAAACTTGCAAATGTCTTGGTGAAATTCGATTTCACAGTGACTGGAAACTTTCGTTCGGAGATCGTGGTCGTAACATTCGATTGGTGCTAATAATAATCCACTTCATCTGGAAGGCCTTCCACTTGACCGTGGTAAGGCTGAGCCAATGTCCTATTGAGTAGAAATGTTAGTTAGCCTACTTTAAAGCTATTTATGTACTTCAAGGTGTCGGCTGTTCACAAACAAGTCTGCAGATGTAAGTTATGGCTTGCAGGAAACGTAAACAAGACGGCAAAAGAATGGCTTGTCTTTGCAAACAGTGTAGACGAATAGTGGAGAAGTGTGATGCAATGACTTCCTAGGAAAGAAGCGTAAAGACTGCTGACAACTGACGAAAAACAATCGTTCTTTCGTGCACATATACTTCATTTTTCTTTGCGTTCCCCTAGTTTTTTTTCTAGCATTTTTTGAGGTTTCACTTTCGTTTGTTTTTATTTATTTTTTCCCTCCTTTCCTGCTTCCTTGCTTTCTTTCTTAAAATAGTGTTATATTACTTATATTTCACGCTGTTGTACATTCTTGTCGATTTTGCCACATAGCGAAATAAATAGCACCTAATTTTGTTTCGTTTCCTCTCTTTCTTTTCTTTTTAAAAATCTTGGTGACAGTTCTCTGCACGAGCACGTGTAACTTGCAAATGATGTTATAGCGGAAACTTCACCGTTATTCATTATCCGGGAAACTGACCCGAAACATTAGTGACTTTCATTGCGACATAAAACGGGAAAGCAAAACTATGTATGCTATCAGCTGAGCGTATTTCTTCCTGCCGATGTATTGTCCCAGCACAGGAAACGGAAGTGGCTTGACTGTCAGGTGCCGTCAATCGGGAAATCAGAGCATCGCAGTTCTATCCGGTCATTGCAAACCTGTGCATCTTTTATCACAGTGCATTAAGTACAAGTGATTAATTATAATTATTCTATTTATGGTGCTGTAGTATTATAAATACGTAAAAGATATGTCGTAACGTTCCTATCAATTGGAAATTTAAAATTTAAAGAAACACATATTAATATTGCATTGGCGTTACGCAAGGTAGTTTATTAATCCAATTTCTCATGTCTGTCTGTGAATGCATAACTCAAAAATTAAAAGTTGATATTTAAATCATCCTTCAAAGATGCGATACCATGTTTACAGCAAAATTCCTCTACCACGAACTAATCTTTGCAGGAAACTTCTTTCGATTCTTCCCTTCAAAAACGGACTTACCGTTTTTGTTTAAAATACTATATGTTTAATATATTTACATGAAAAATTACAGCATAATGAGCAGCACCAGAGATAATTGGATAGTAATAAAGGAGAAGGGTTAGAATGTGAATCCATTATAAAATGCACATCGTTATAATTTACGAATGTGTTAATTTTTCGTTTATAGCTTCCCATTTCGCGATTTATTGCGATAGCATTTCACGTATAATTTCTATCATTGAACCCAATTCATGGAAGTTAGCAAAAGTAAGTGTGATTATGGTGATTTCCAAAAATACCCGACCCTGTTTGTAGAAAACTCCGTAGGAGTAACTTTTAAAAGTATCCTACTTGAGTTGAAACCCTTATGCCTACCTACTTTCCCTTAGCCTCAATTTCTCACTTGTTTAAATAGGAGGTAACTTGATCATACAGGCGGATTATATATGTAAACAAGAACACTGTGCTTATAGAATTTCATTTTCGTTTCCATTTCCTTAACCACATATAAAGTACGCCACTTGAAGCGCTTCAAACGCTCCAAATATGTTTCAGATTATATATTAAAGAGTTCTCGTATATCAGAGAAAGCTAGAAACACATTGCATCTATCATAAGTTGAAGAAATCACAAACCCAATCTGCCTGTGATCAGAGGATTCATTTAGGGAGGGATTAACGCATTTTGAGACATATCTTACGGGACCAATAAGCTAATGCAGCAATAATACAGCATTTTAAGTTTATAAACTTTCAGATATTATATAAACGATCAGCAGATCATTCTTTGAATATAAACTTCACTTTAAGACAGAGAATTGATTTATTAAGGAAGAAATACATGTTAGATGGTGTTAGATGGATATGTGGAGGGCCGGGTAGGTTTCAACGTCTCAGCTCACTTTTATAGATCTATTGTGAATATTGGAAATTAATTGTTCTTTCACACTGGTCGTGTGTAGGCTAAAGCATGGAAAAGAAGAATCAGAATTTTAATTTTTCAGTCTGACTATACCTTTCCATACTTTAGCCTACACATGGCCAGTGTGAAAGCACAATTAATTTCCATTAATTGACCTAATAGTGGTTAACTATAAAGCCCGGGCCTTAAAGTACTTACAGGTTGTAAGTCGCCATTCAGGTAGTTGTCTCACGTGTTTATGAGAACTCTTAAGTGGTTTACCGGGAAAAATACGAGTCAGTTGGAGAATTTAATGTCATATCGGCACGGTGGCCATAGTTGCCTAATGGATAGAACAGCTGGGCGGAGACCAGAAGATCCGTGGTTCAAATCCCGGCTATGGCATTGAATTTTTCAGACTGACTCTACCTTTCCACCCTAATATTTCTTTCCAGTCTAAAGGATATGTGTTAAATATAACCTTTAGGTGTTCTGATTACGCAAGTTAACTGTAAGCTTTCGCTTCCAATATTTAGAGATTACTTATCATTCACAAGTTGTTTTCTAGTAAATGTGAGGTATATCTGCATATTTTTCCTTTCAAATTAATAGAACATGTTTTAAGATATAATTCAATACTAACAATAAAATAAATTGGCTCATTCATTCTGAACGAATACATAGATGCTCAATTGGTTTAACTAAACAGTATAAAAATAATAGCACTAATTTTGATTCTTTCAAATCAAAACAACACCGTAAAATTAATTTAATAAACAAATTCGACCAACATTTCACCGGAAATAATGTTTTGAGATTCCACCACTGCAAAAAAGAATTTTTTAAAAATGGCCTGTATCTTTCTATCTCTCTCTCGGTGTTCTTTGTGTAAGTGTCTGTACTGTGCCTATTTCTCCGAACTATGAAAAGTCGGTTAAACAGTAAACTTGGTACTCAAGTTCACATCTTTCAAGCATGCCTCACAAAGATTTTCAAGAAAATTACTCCACCCTGGATAACCCTTAATATGAAACAATTTTCAAAAAATTTTGCATTTCTCTAGAATGGCTCTAACGAGTTTGATTAAGTTACTACACATTAAAAATTGTTTATGACAAAGGAAATGCATGACGAATTTTCTGGGACTGTCTTCAGAAGTCCTCTTCATTCTGAACGAGTTTTGCATAACTGATAAACAATAAAAGATAGACAGAATGTATGGCAAAACATTTTTCTTTTCCTTTTTTGAAAGAACTATTTCAGATAATTCTTGTTATTTGCTTGAATTCTCTAATATACTTTCCTAAATAGCAAGCGATATTCATTTTTATGCCCTAGCCATGCAAAGAGAACATCATAAATAGAGCAGCTCTTAAAACATTTGACTAACGCTAAAGGCTACTATATAATTTCTACTTCCATAGGATCTATAACGAAATACAAAATAATTTCTGCAAACTCTATCTGCATAACACGATGGAGATTAGAGATTTTAAGAATATCTTACACAAAGAGAAAAGAGAAAGCCATGTAAGTGACATAGACTTGGTATATTCCTATAGGAATTTAAAGTTGATGAGAAATCATTAAATGAAATAAATTATGTGTAGGTACTAAATTCAAAATTCAGCGATTTTATTGTTTGTGTTTAATGTAAACAAAATGATTCGATTTAACGCTAGATCCAACTGTTAAGCAATACCATGTTCTAAGTAAACCAGGCAATACCGGAGTATAAATATTTTGGTCTATCTTTCAAATATTGCTTACGATAACCTAAGTTAGCAACATTTATGGCAGGCTAAACAGATTTAAAGGACAAAGTTCTGCCTGTATATTTTAAATGTGAGTTCGGAAGAATTTTATATGCTGCTTTCAATATGAACAGAGAAGTGCATGTTTATCTTCCATCTTGATTAAAACACAAAGCATAAACAAATGAAAAAGTAGAAGTGAAAATTAGGATCGCTGTTATGACTTGTGTCCGGATGGTGGGCAAAAGATTTTTAACTTTTGCTAGTTGATTATTAAATTATTAATGTAAAAATTAAATTATTAAATTAAACTATGAACAATTATTTCTAGATGGATCCTACCTGAATTGCACAAAATGGAATTCTTTGTAACACGTTCATTCCTCGGGCCTCGCCTGTGGTTATTGTAGGTTTAGAGATTGAGATTGAGAAAATAGGAGGTTGTGGTTCCCGCAACAAATGCAGTAATTAAATTAATATTAAGGATTTATATCTTTATCAGTTACTGTAAAAGCTATAAAAGTTTTTGGTAAAATTAAGGTAATTAAAGAGCATAAAAGTTTTTGGTAAAATTAAGGTAATTAAAGAGCGACATAGTACATCCGTTGCCAAGGTTGCTATGGGAATATCCCTAGCAGCAATGCACTAAAGCCACTTTATGATCACCAAAAGCACCAACACGTGTTCGGGCTCTAATGATCTAATTTTAGCAGACTTGAAGCCTGCTTTGCGTCACTATCGAGTCTGCCGTTTGAGAATGTTGCCAAAATAAATTAACGAGACATACGCG
Organism: Mantis religiosa; assembly: GCA_030765055.1. Classification (NCBI taxonomy): domain Eukaryota; kingdom Metazoa; phylum Arthropoda; class Insecta; order Mantodea; family Mantidae; genus Mantis; species Mantis religiosa. Next base: position 173,170,452 of record CM060951.1, read on the forward strand.
AACATCAAATTGTAATTCACTACTAGAAAATAAACTCTCTGCGGCAGTCTGATGTCCGACACATGCGCAGATCGTTGGCTTTTAAGGAGGGCGTTTCCAAACTTGGTGAATACTCAATTTACGTACACACAACTAGATATCCACAGCCATAACTAACAATCTAAAACTAAGAATATTCTTGCGTTTTGTAAGAATTGACGTCATAGTTAATAACATTTTTAGTGACACCAATTGTCGTTGATAAAATTTTTACATAGAATTGGCAGGAAATTTTACACCAAAAGTGACACTGTCAAAACATATTTTTTCTCTATATCCGGTATGGTGAATGAACTAAGCACTTCAACTGAAAAACAATATTGAACCCATCTTTTTTTAAACTTAATACCACTGGTAGTGTTTTGTCTATTAAATCTGTATACAATGAACTTTATGTTCCAATTTGGTCTTGTGTTTTGGTCTCTATTAATAAAAGATCACTTCTCTTCCCTAAACTGTTTTTGTTACAGTGTGGATGGAAATAATCCAAAAGTGAATTAAGCATAGAGATATAATTTATTATTTTCTTTGAAATTTTCGAACTAGTTAGATAGGTTAGTGAATGACAAAACGAGGGAGAATTCATTGTTCCTCACATTGTTAATGCGAGCTACAAATACTACAATATCACTTTAAAAATATTAAAAATCAACTTACCGGAAGACGGAGAGGCAGGTTTTAGCTCGATAGTCAGTTCCGTCTTGGAGGACTTCCTTATAAAATCGGGCTTCTCTTCAGGTGCCTTGGCGCGTGTTGGTGTTGGTTCCTCATCATACGGTCTATCGCGAACTGGAGAAGGCCTCCTGGCATCAGGTCGGCGATCTGGTTCGTCACGGCTAGGCGATGGCCTCTTCTGTAGGGGTTCTTCCTGCTCTGGCTTGTAGCGACTTGAGATTGGCTTTCTTTCGTAGGGTGCCTCGTAATCAGGCTTCCTCTTCTGCGGACTGTCTTCTTGGGGCTTTCCTCGCGTAGGAGAAGTCCTTGGGGAAGATTCCTCTTCTTGAGGTCGGAATGACTTTCTCTCTTGTGGCTTATCAAGCTCAGGCCTAACACGTTTTAGTGAAGGCTGTTCTTCTTCAGGTTTGATCGGCTTCATGTAATGTGGTTGCTCATCCTGAGGTTTACTACGTACGGGAGAAGTCCTCCTCTGGTAAGGTTCTTCATCCTGAGGTTTGGTTGGCTTTCTGTAATGTGGTTGCTCATCCTGAGGTTTACCACGGACAGGTGACCTCCTCTGATAAGGTTCTTCATCCTGAGGTTTGGTTGGCTTTCTATAATGTGGTTGCTCATCCTGAGGTTTACCTCGGACAGGTGATGTTCTCCTCTGGTAAGGTTCTTCATCCTGAGGCTTGGATGGCTTTCTGTAATGCGGTTGCTCATCCTGAGGCTTACCTCGGGTAGGTGATGTCCTTCTCTGGTACGGTTCATCTTCCTGAGGTTTAGATGGTTTCCTGTAATGAGGTTGTTCATCCTGAGGTTTACTTCGGGTAGGTGATGTCCTTCTCTGGTAAGGTTCTTCATCCTGAGGTTTGGACGGTTTTCTGTACTGTGGTCGATCCTCCTCAGGTCTGGATGGCTTCCTATATTGTGGTGACTGCTCCTCAGGTCTGGAGGGTTTCTTATATTGTGGTTGATCCTCCTCAGGTCCGGAAGGTTTCCTATATTGTGGTGACTGCTCCTCAGGTCTGGAAGGTTTCCTGTACTGTGGTGAATGCTCCTCAGGTCTGGAGGGCTTTCTATATTGTGGTTGAGTCTCTTCAGGTTTGGACGGCTTCCTATATTGTGGCTGATCCTCCTCAGGTCTGGAAGGCTTTCTATATTGAGGTTGAGTCTCTTCAGGCCTGGAAGGCTTCCTATATTGTGGCTGATCCTCCTCAGGTCTAGAAGGCTTTCTATATTGAGGTTGAGTCTCTTCTGGCCTGGAAGGCTTCCTATATTGTGGCTGAGTCTCATCAGGTCTGGACGGTTTCCTGTATTGTGGCTGATCTTCCTCAGGTCTAGATGGTTTCCTATAATGAGGTTGTTCTTCTTGAGGTTTATCATGGAATGGGGAGGTTCTCCTTTGGTAAGGTTCTTCATCATAAGGTCTGGAGGGTTTCACGTCCTGTGGTTTATCATCCTGTGGTCTAGATCGCTTATAACAAGGCTCTTCTTCCTCTGCTGCGGAAGGTTTCCTGTATTCAGGTTGTTCTTCTCCCGGTCTGGTTGGCTTTTTGTACTGAGGCTGTTGCTCATGAGGCTTATAGGGCTCATCATCAGATTCCTCCCTTGGAGATCTTGGCTGGTTGTCGATCTGGTCACGGCGCGACTGGAGGTGGACACTAGCAGTGTACATCTCCTGTTCCTTGGTGACCGTCTTCACAGAGGTGCATGTGATCTTTCCTTCAGATATCATTCGCTTCACTATGCGAATCTGTGTTCTAATATTTCGTCTCTGGTCATAACCCACTGCCTTCTCCAACTGGAAAAAAAATGCAAAAGGTGTCAAACATCAGATCAATGAAAAAGCATAAAGTTCTCAGATGTAGAAAATGCACGTTTAGTAATTCTGAGAAGAAATGTTGTTTGTTACTGCCAATTTCTAACTGATATATAATTTAAAAGCAATTACTATGAGCTAATGATAACATAAATAGAGTAATATTAAATCATTTTTCAAATAAATGCTCGTGGTTTATTACTGATACTGCCCTCGTAGCCGTGGTTGTTAGAGCGTATGTCTATAGCCTTCCGCCGCATAGAGGGTCGCGGGTTCGGGTTCCGCCTTGGGCATGGGTGTTTATGTGTATAGCGTATATTTGTAAAAACTACAGAAAACAAACGGAAACAATAAAAAAAGAAAATAATTTAGTTTTGCAGTTTTTGAAGTTTCTTGAAGGTCCATTTCACTACTTAAATTATATTTAATGTCTACAGGTGTCAAAAGAAGAAGAAGTCAGATTATTTCAAATGTTATTATGAGGGAATAATCACGATACATATTTATTTATTATGTTACTTTTTTTAAGGTCTTTCCAAGTTCACTCATTCAATTTCGAATTCAGGAGCATGGTTTGTAGCTTTCCCTTAGAAAATAAAATATCCGTATTTGTACGAACCAAAATATCTTATCTCAGCAGTATTAGAAGGTTTAAATTGCGAGGGAGGATAAAATCAGCGTTATATCAGTAGTGCAAGTAAATGAAATCATCGCTAGCTAAAGACAACTGTTCCTGTAATGTTGTCGAATTGCTATGTTTTATGCAAACGGTAAACCTTGATCTTAACGTCAACAAAAATAATGTAACAATTTCTATCCTACTTAAATGAACCCTTTAAATCTATGCTATTTGTATTACATACTTGTTAACAGCCATCCCAGGCATTTTATGTACCGGCTTGCGGAAAGCGTCCTACACTTCACCACACGGATTCAGATATTGTGATTCACACACCCCTGGTTCATTATTCAGCTGGCAGTGACTGGCGTTGCATACCAAAAACAAAATCACCTGGGCGTTACATAGCTTTGTAGGAAATTGCGGCAATCCTGACATCAGCAAAAATAACTGGGTTGCATTCTTTTCGCTGAAGCTTGAGTCAGCATTAGCATGGTGCTTAACACAAATAATGGTCGACTTTATAACATCTGCTGAATTAATGGCGGGGAAAGTTGAATAAATGAAAAGAGAAAATCGCTCATCAGTAACACTGCAAATCATGAATTTAGGAGGTGGGTGTTTTCTCTTCTAGCGCTGGTAGGCTGTTTGTTATATCCAAGTGAACCCAGAGATTGATTCAATATTTCGCTGTTTGTCGGATTTTTCCTTTCTCTATAACTGTATATATCAGTGGCCTATGCAGGGATTGTGACTTGGGCTATCACTAGGCCTACCAGATCCAGACAATAAGAGATTGTTCATTAAATGTTAACTTCACAAACAGTGCATTTATATCAATTGTTCTTGAAACAAGCTGGTAAAACAATTAAAAAAGTAAAACTAGCAATTTCACCGTACCTGTTTATATATACATGAATTCCAGCCATCTTTCTTTACGGGTAAACTGCGATGTGAAACTATAAAAACAAGTGCCACATCACAATTAGCCAGAAATTGTAGTAATTCTATATAATTGCCTTTATTTAATGACTCCCCACTGTCATCGTGACCTCTAAACGAAGTTGTTGATCTTTTATGTTTATCCAAAACTGTGATTAAATAAGCTACATTTGCAAAACCGGTAGTATTAAAGGATGTTTTCTCAGTTGCAAACAATCATGGCCAGCAATAAAGTTTATTTAGTTCGAATGAACCAGACAGCCACTCATACTTATCATAATTATCTATATTAAAATGTATTTTATAAGGGTTCTTATTTTTTCCTTCGGTTCACACTGCAAGTGCGGAAGAGCTGGAGTAGGCCTTCCTGTTTTATTGTCACTAACTTATCCTCTGTATTTAAACTGCGTGAATGGTTTTTGTTCTAATTGTTTAATTACACATTTCTTCACTCATTCGAAGATTTAGCGCTGGCAACTGTCTTGGTACACTGTACAGTATGAAATAAACAATACTAATACGGCTGTTTAGGACCGTAACAATCACACAATAATTGAAAACACGCTCTTTCTTGCCTTTAACTCCTCGTGCTATGCCGAATTCTTGACGTGTTGAATCCTGCATTTCTCCCCGTGTCCCTCACTGCCCCTTACCATACAGAAGGCTGCAATAGTAGCTACCGAAGCTCTGCTTGTCCCTCTGTTCAGTAATAGGCAAAAGGAGGTATTCCACCCCACGAATTAATTCTTTACGGGGAAACTGGATGGTATTGCAATTATTATTCATATTGCTTATTAATTTCTGGTTTACTTTAGATATGGGCTTCGGTGATAGCCTTGATAGCCCACAATATACGCCACTGCTATATATATATATATATATTATAGTATATTATATATATATATTAATATATAGAAATAGAAAAGGTGTTTCCACCCAAGATTTTGAAATACCTGGTGATATCTATTTCAAGGCCCAATGAATTAAAAACAAAAAGCCAGTTTTACAAAACGTCTGTCAGTGTGTCCTAGAACAGCATAACTCCAAAACTAGTGATATATTAAATACCGAATTTGATAATATTTGGGTTCAGCACGATTTAAGTTCAGAGAGGTGGAGATCTGTAGAGAGTTCTTCTTCTTCTTCTTCTTCTTCTTCTTCTTTTCTTCTTCTCTTCTTCTTCTTCTTCTTCTTCTTCTTCTTCTTCTTCTTCTTCTTCTTCTTCTTCTTCTTCTTCTTCTTCTTCTTCTTCTTCTTCTTCTCTTCTTCTTCTTCTTCTTCTTCTTCTTCTTCTTCTTCTTCTTCTTCTTCTTCTTCTTCTTCTTCTTCTTCTTCTTCTCTTCTTCTTCTTCTTCTTCTTCTTCTTCTTCTTCTTCTTCTTCTTCTTTTCTTCTTCTTCTTCTTCTTCTTCTTCTTCTTCTTTCTTCTTCTTCTTCTTCTTCTTCTTCTTCTTCTTCTTCTTCTTCTTCTTCTTCTTCTTCTTCTTCTTCTTCTTCTTTTCTTCTTCTTCTTCTCTTCTTCTTCTTCTTCTTTTCTTCTCTCTCTTCTTCTTCTTCTTTTCTTCTTCTTTCTTCTTCTTCTTCTTTTCTTCTTCTTCTTCTTTCTTCTTCTTCTTCTTCTTCTTCTTCTTCTTCTCTTCTTCTCTTCTTCTTCTTCTTCTTCTTCTTCTTCTTCTTCTTCTTCTTCTTCTTCTTCTTCTTCTTCTTCTTCTTCTTCTTCTTTCTTCTTTCTTCTTCTTCTTCTCCTTCTTCTTCTTCTTCTTCTTCTTCTTCTTCTTCTTCTTTCTTCTTCTTCTTCTTCTCTCTTCTTCTTCTTCTTCTTCTTCTTCTTCTTCTCTTCTTTCTTCTTCTTCTTCCTTCTTCTTCTTCTTCTTCTTCACTTCAGGAATTAGGCATTTCTGCCTGTTCCGTCTTCGCATTCCATCAAGTATTCCCATCTTATTTTCTACGGCGTCCTACATCTCTTCTTCCACGAAGATTGTATCTTCTTATTAAAACTGGTAGGTACTCTTTCTTCGTCCATTCTCTTCATATGTTCTTTCCAGTATATTTTCTTCTATTTTGTCCTGTAATTTATATATGCCTAGTTCCTCTAGAATAGTTTTCATTTCTTATTAAACCTCGTCGAGTACATTGTTTAATCTTAAGAACCTCATTTCTGCTGCCTGTATCTTACTTTTATCTCTTTCTTTTAATATCCAGAACTCACTTTCATACATGAGCACTGGAACTGTCATCGTTTTATAAAATTTTAACTTTGTTTCTTTCCTTGCTTTGTTTTTCAATGTTCTTGCTATAGTTGCACATATCTGCTGAAATTTCTTAATTTTGTTTTCTATATCTTTGTCTAAGTCAAAGCTTACATCACAGCCCAAATAGCTGAAATTCGAGAGCTGTTCCAGATATTTATTTTCAAAGCTTATTTTCGATCTTACAGCATATTTTCTTCAATGTGCCATTATCTTCGCCTTCTTTGTGGATATATTTATATTATATTCTTTTCACAGTAAATGCATTTTATACATGGAACGTTGAAGGCTTTCTTCATTTTCTTATATTGTTGCTTCATCATCAGCATAGAGTATCATATTTAAGTTTTTATTTACATTTAGTTGTATTCCTTCATTCACTTGTTTTTTCTAATTTTTTGCCAGATCGTCCAAGTATATATTAAGTATGTGGGAGAAAGGCTACATCCTTTTATTCCTTGTCTTTTTATCGTGCCTATATTTATGATAATTTTTGTATCTCTATATAAGCTTTAAATAATTTCTACTATATGAAGGGGATATCCTCGTTTGTCCATTATATTACCAAGAGAATCCTCCCAGCTCAAAGTCCCTTTTGCATTGTATATTTTTCTAAATTTTAGATTTAGATTTCGAAATATTATCTCTTACAATTTATAAGTTGTACAAAAGTAATTCCTAATGAAAAGGACTTACGAAAATCGAAATCTGTGTTAGGTTTGTTAAGGAGATGTCTTACTTTAATAGTAATCTAATAAAAATCGTTAACACCATTTTTTAAAAAACTAAGGAACAATCAAAAGAGTAGCTTTTGGGAGGGGAATTTCTTATTCTATCCTTATAAGACACTAAGCTTAAAACACCAATTTTGGTATTTAACTGATATTAATTTTTGAGATTTGCTGTTTACATTTTCTAAAAGCGACTCTTGGGATTCAGACATCTCAAAACATATATTTTCGATAATATCTTGAAATCCAACTCTTGGTGCGTAATTTATATTTCATTTATCTACTACAGGCAGAGCCTAGAGGAAGGAAAATGCCATTTTATCGCGGGAAAATTTTGCACGCGTTCATTAAAAATATTCATGTTGATATAATGTGCTATATTTATCCTGTTAGATGTAAACTATAGGTAATTGTGATGGGATTAGTGAATCATTAATTAAAACAGCTGAATGGACAAGAAATAAAAGTTAACATAATTTCTAGTTTTCAGAGAAAATATGCTTTGTAAATAAATCAATAATTACTTTAAAAGTCTGTCTTAAAACTGTACAAACGTGATGCGATGTGCGAGTGTGTGACTAGCATAGCCCACAAATGAAATGCATGACGTGTATCGGTATGTTCAAAAATTGCGTTAGGAAGATTTTCGGGAAATTACCATTCCTCAGACAACACTTTTCGTATACAATTTTGGATTTCTTCAGAATAGCTGTAGCGAGTTTGATTAGAATGCCACCTATTCCAGCTATTTACATGACAAAAACTGTACGTGAAAATTATCTTATATTTTCTGGGAATAACCTATGAAGCACTCTTCACGCGAAAAAGGTTGTGTTTCATTTCGTACAGCGGTTAAACCAAAAAGATACAGGCACAAAGTACTATACATAAAAGTGAAACTGTTTAAACATATAATTTATTTAAAATAATGTTTTCTGTGACCAGACCGATTTTGAATATATTATCATTGGTATTAAACTTTTAATAGTTTCTTCATTTTTGAAGTACTGTGTACTAAAGGTAAGCTAATAATGACAATTGACTATTCATTCTCTTTTGTATATCTACAAAATACAAATCCATTTCTATAAAAGCTTACATTGATTTTTTAATTTATATCCTCCAAACTTAATTGATATCGGACGATGAATGAAATGGGTAAAATGATGCTCAAATGAGCCCAGGGTCCATAGGGCTTAGAGTTAACTACATTTATCTTTCAGGATAACGGAAAACCTCGGAAAAACCTTATCCAGGTAAATCACCTCGACCGAGATTCGAAGTCGGGAGCCCTTGAAGGTGAGGCAGACACGCTACCGAGGCGGGCAATGCTTATATCGATGAAATACATAGAAACATAAGATTTGGTAGGAATAGTGTCTAATCGCTCTGCGGAATAAGCCATAGTAGGTGCTAAAATTTGTAAGTGTAATACATTACATTTTTCAGTTTTGGAACAACCCCGAACCTCTATATTTTGAAGCTGACATGCTCTCTGTTAATGGCCTTTAGAATACCTTCTCTACATGGTCAAGAAGATATCTTTTTTAAAATTGCTTTTTGACAATATAAGAAAAGGACTCTCCATTCGTTAAAAACGCATTTTAAAATGTAAAAATGAAAACCTCGGAAGTGGTCAATTCTACACAAATATAATTGATATAATTTGTGTACTTTACCGAGATCTGAATGTATCTTATGGTTTATAAGTTATGCAAAGGTCATACGGAATGAAAAACATTTAGGAGACCATTCCCAGAAAATTCAAGACAGTTATACACTTCATTTGTAATGAAAGTGTCTTAATATTTAGTACCTTATTCAAAATAATTGTTGTATCTATTTGTGAGGGATTTAAAATCTTGGAAAATGTATTACAAGCAGTTTAAAATGGAAGAGGTTGATCTTTGGTATTTAATCGATTTTCAGACAATTAAACAAAAAACATGCACACATACATATTCGGACCTTTTTCTAAAAACATACTGGCGAAATTCTGGTGAAATTTAGAATCAATGTCTGGGCAGAATACACTTCTGCAAGAACGTAGTGGAGAAAGTAAAAGCTATTTGAGCAAAAACATTTTTCTTCTTTAATAATCAATTGTTGTTACAGACACTACATTTACATTAAGAGAAAACTGAATATCATTGAAACAGTTATTTCTCAACGTCAGAGAATTCGCTTCACCAGACTGAAGGAATATAAGCAGTAATAAATATATTAAAAGAAAACTCTCTGGGAACATCTCGTTTATGTTCTGGTATCTTTAGTGTGGTTAGCAAAGTTATGTTTCCTTTCATAGCATCAAAGAATGCGGCTTTGGCTAGTGTAATAAAATGGCTATCTCGATTTGTTTCGGACACAATTTATTCTTGCTCTTATTCCCTCAGTTAATAAAATACGGCGACATCCAAATGTTTTGTATTCAGTTCTTTCTCCCTCCATTTAAGAGTATTATTTTTCATGATAGATAAAGAAAATTGCATTTTTGTTTATGGTTTATAAGCATTGACACCGTTTGGGCCAGTTAAACAAGTTTGCTAACGATACTTTTAAAAATATCTATGATTAGATATTTCTATTTCAATATATTAATAGGCACTTATTTAAATTTTATAAATTATAAGTTACATTAGCTTAGTTATATATTTTCTCAAACAAAAATTTGACTTTATATATATTCTCATTTAGTATATAGACTGCTTATAAACGTCTGTTTTAAATATACTCTTCACAAGGGAAAGCTACGTGTTAGAATGTACACCTATTTCATAACGCTAGGCTGTAAGTTTGCTTTAATGGCTTAATTATGAGATATATTTGAGCTTTTGAAAACAACATGGAAAGTTGTACACTACTGAAAAAGCTAGATAAAATAATAGGAACTCACCATCTTCTCCAGAACCTCGAGATCAAAAATTTCTTCGATGATGGTTTCATCCACCTTCTTATCTGTCTTGACTTCGCCGCTAAATTTCCTTTGGATTGTAGCACCAATTGTAGACCCAGTTCTGCGGAGATTTACACCGAATCGCCCTCCTCCTCGTACAGTACTTGGCTCGGTAGGTTTAGGTTCCTTAGGTCCAGAATCCTTCCTCTTTGGTTCTGGCTTTACACCGGATTTTCTCCTTGTATCTGGGAAAGTTTCATCTGAGGTAGGTTCTTTTCTGACAGGTGAACTTTCCTTCTTCGTTGGAGAAGTTGATCTGGGCGTTTTACCTACTGTCGATCTTTCTGGACTTGGACGTCTCCTTTCAGGAGACACCTCTTTAGGGTATGATTCTTTTCTGTAGGGTGAAGTTCCTTTTAGAGACGGCGATTCATCACGGGGATATGACGTCTTCCTAGTGGGGGAAGTATCTTTGGGACGAGAATCTTTTCTCACAGGAGAAGTATCTTTTGGCGAAGACGTTTTCCTTACAGGAGATCTTTCCTCTGGTGAACTATCGCGTGGATATACGTCCCTCTTACCAGGGGAGTCACTAGGTTTGAATGGTCGTTGACCTTCAGAATAATACTGTTTTGGAGCAGTTGGGGAATCCCTTGTAGGGAGTGTTGTTTCCTTGGGATACTGGCCTGTTGGAATAGATTTTCTGGAACTGAGTGGTGACTCCGGCGGTGAAGGTTTGCCAATTGTGATTGTAGCAGTTGATATTTGCCGAGGATACTCCTTCTTAGGTTGATGATCAGTCGTAATGGAAATTATGTCCACCTCTCTTGTATCTTTAGTAGTTATTTCTGAAGTGATTCTATTTTGAGTGAATGTATCAGTGGTATAATCGTTTCGATAGGTAGTGGTAACATCTTCTGAAGGGTGCTCTTCAGGTTCAGTATCAGACGATGGAGCAACCGCATAATGTGGTTCATCAGGCTTTGAAGGCATGCCACGCCTTGCTTCAAATACGGATGGTCTGCTTAAGATGTCCTTCTGTCTGATTACCTCTCTTTGTGTTGTAGTGTCCTTAGTGAAGGTTTCGATAAGGCTATCCTCAGGGAAATTATCTTTCGGTTGCTTACCAGTAGGAAATGATTCTTTAGGGAAATTATCTTTAGGTTGCTTATCAACAGGATATGATTCTTTAGGTTGAACACCTCTCGGGGCATTGTCCTTACTTACAGGTGAATATCCAGGTTGCTTTTTCTTTGGATAGGTTTCTTTGCTAGCCGCAGCAATCTTCGCTTCAAATATGGAAGCTCTAGAAAGAATATCTTTCTGTCTACGGATCTCTCTTTGTGTAGTTGTGTCTTTAGTGAATGTTTGTAATAGATTATCTTCTGGGAAGTCCTCCTTTTGGGGATGTCTCTCATTAGGCCTCTTTCGAGTCTGAGTATCTGTAATGACATCTTCAGGAAATTCTTTTCTAGAAGGTGTAATTCGTTCAGGTGAAGTACTGGAAGGCTTCCTTCTTGGATATGTATCACCATTTACTTCTTCAGGATAATGTCTCTCTGGAACAGATTCCTTTCTAGTTGGTGAGTATCGATCTGAAGGGATATCCGAATTCGTCTTGGGGAACATTTCCCTACCAGGTTGTTCAGGAGTCTCTCTTCTGGGAAGCGAGTCCACTCTAGTTGGGGAAAACCTATCTGGAGAAGAATCTGATGGTTTCCCGGGAAATCGTTCTGTATCAGGCTCCTCTGGACGCCCTGATCGTTGAAGTGAATCCTTTCTGGGCGTTGGGTGTCTATCTGGAGAGGAATCTGAAGGTCTTGCTGGAACCTTTTCGCTTCTAGATGGTTCTGGATGTCTTGTTCTTTGAAGGGTGTCTTTTGTTGCCGGAGTATGCCGCTCTGGAGAGGAATCTGTGGGCTTTCTGAAAGATCTTTCTGTTCCAGGCTGTTCTGGGTAGCTTCTCTTCGGAGTCGAATCTTTTCTTACAGGGGAGTACCGATCTGGAGAAGCATCTGAAGGCTTTCTGGGGGCTTTCTCGGTATTCACTGATTCCGGTTGGCCCTTCTTTGGGAGTGACTCCTTTCTGATTGGAGAATACCGATCTGGAGAAGAATCTGATGGCCTGCTAGGGAACTTTTCATCACCATATTGCTCTGGATGTGTTCTCCTTGAAAGAGGCTCTTTTCTAGTTGGAGAACGACGTTCTGGGGAAGAATCCGAAAGCTTTTCAGGGGAACTTTCTCTTTGAGGATATTTTTCCTGAGGCTTTTTCTTGGGATAAGTGCTTATGCTTATCTCTCTTGGATATTCCTTTTTAGGAAGTGATTCTTTTCTTGTGGGGGACGAATCAGAAGGTTTCCTTCCAGGCCGAGAATCGCCATTAATTTCATTTGGATGCTCTCTCTTTGGAGGGGATTTCTCCCTTAACGGAGAATGACGATCTGGGGAGGAATCAGATGGCAGTTTAGGCCATTTATCATTAGGATGTTCGGGTCGGGACTTCAGTGACGAAGGCTTTGACGGGGAGGATTCAACGGATTTCTTTCTAGGGTACGTATCTGTATTTATTTCATTTGGTTGTGTTGTTCTTGGTGCTTTTCTTGTTGGAGAAGATTCCGATGGCCTATTCTTAGGAGAAACAACCTTGCTTATTTCCTCTGGCTGTTGTTTTCTTGGAAGAGAATCTTTCCTCGTTGGAGTGCTTCGTGATGGAGAAGATTCAGAAGGCTTACGTTTAGGATATGCATCGTTCTGTGGCTGTACCGGTCTTTCTTTCTTCGGAATAGAATCCTTACTTATGGGCGATTTCTTTATTGGAGTCTCATTAGAGGGTCTCCTTCTAGGATATGTATCAGTACTATGGTCTTGAGGCTGTACCTTTCTGGTAATAGAATCCCTTCTATTAGGAGAATCCCGTTCAGGTGATGATTCAGAAGGTCTTCGTCTAGAATAAGTGTCTGTGTTTATCTCATGTGGCTGTCTTTTAACTGGATGTGAATCCAATCGCGTAGGTGAATCAGAAGGTTTCCGACGAGGATATGTACTACTATCCACTTCATCTGGTTTCTTACTTTTTGGAAGTGAATCTTTCCTAGTTGGTGATCTTCTATCTGGTGAAAGATCTGATGGCTTGCTTCTTGGAAAGCTTTCGGTCTTTGGCTTCTGCGTTACCTTCTTTGTGGTTGATAATAGTTCCTCCTCGTTGACTTCTGAGGTCCGTTTCCTATAATCAGTAGCAATGCTTATTTCATCCGTAGCTTCAAAGCGCTTCACATTTATATTTGTAAATTCAGTATGTGGAGACGTTATAAATTCTGGTCTATCTGTATCTTCATGTGGTTTTGGCTGAGGATATGTTTTATCTTCAGGTAATGGCAAGCCTTGAGATGAATCAGGGGAGAATCTATGAGGATATTCATTTCCTGGATATTCCTGAGACGGTGATGAGGGCTTTTCTTTAGGATGATTTGGCGAAGAGGTTAACTTCTCATCCTCTGATTCCGTTGTGTCATCGTCATAAATTTTACCTGAGACAGGCTGTTTCTTAATAGGATGGTCTCTGTCATGGGGCTTCTTTCTTTGCTCCTGAGGAGACTGTGGAGTACCTTCTCTTGAGGGTATAGTTCTGTCCTGATTTGTCTCATATATGTCAACAAATTCCTTTCTTTTAGTCGTAGTGGATGTCTGAGTGGTGGCAATATTTTCAAACATAGCTCTAGCTCTGCGCACAGTGCTCGGACTATCAAGAGCTTTGGGACTTGTATCTCTGGGACGCTGGGGCTCCTGAGGCTGTTTAGGAGATACTTCTGCTTCTCTTGTTGTCTGCAAGAATCGGGATACTCTGTCAGCCACACTAACGTTCTTCAAACCGTCATCTGTGTCTGACTCCTCATCAAGGTCAGTCACAAATTCTGGACGCACAATATCATCCCGTGGTTGCTTTTGGTAGGAGACAGGCTCTTGAGGACGAGGTTTATCCTCATCAGGACACTCTTCATCTAAAGTCTCTTGTTTTTGGAATTGTGTTGGCTTGTTCTTACTGCGTCCTGGAAAATCTTCATCGTCTTCGGGCTCACTAATTCTATCAGCATATCTAGGACGCCTGGAATAGTCCGGAGAAGATTCTCTTGAAGACTTTAAAACTTGGATAGTAAGTCCCGGAACATCGCTTGAAGGGGACAATAGCTGATTCTCTCGAGTAGTTACAGAGGTCACTTTGGAAGCGTACTCTAACTCTTCAGTTCTTCTGATTTCTTCTAGTTCTTGTATATATTTCTCATCTGGTTCTTCATCTGTGTAAATTAGTGGTGTTACCCTATCATCAGTTACTGTGTTAGGAAATTCCTGTTCGTCTTCAGAAGTAGAAGAACTTTCTAAATTGCTTTCATCTTCAGGCATTTTTTTCTTCGTGGGTTTAGGTCCCTTTGATGCAACTATGACCGTTTTCTTTGTGTGTGTTCTAGTTGTATATCCAGGTTTATTCGGCTCGGTAAGATCCTTAGGTTTCTTTTGTGTAGGTTTCAAAGGCTGTGTTGGTTGTCTCACATTTCGTGTGACTGTGGATTTTACAGTTGCTGTAATTGCCTCGCGTTGTGTTTTGACAGCAGATGTAGTGATTCTCTTGGTGTCACTAGGACGTGTCATGTCGGGTTTAGATGGCTGATGACGAGGTTGTATTGTGTTAGAGTTGGGGGCCTTTTTAATATCTTTAGGGCTACTCAATCGTGTTATTTTGAGCTCTGTTGTGACAGTTTTTGGCCGTCCTTTAGGTTGTGTGGAAGGTGCTTGGGGTCGAGTGGTGGTAGGTTTCTTCGAATCTCTTACTGGATGTGACTTTTCTGGTACTCTATCGCTAGGTTTTGCCTGTTTTGGTGCGCGAGGAGCTTCCTTTGAGGGGTGAGAGCGCTCTGGAGAAGTTGATGGTGAATCATCCTCAACTAAAAATTCTTCCGGAGGTATTTCATCCAGAAGATTATCTTCAGGATATTCTTCGGTGTAAAGATCCTCTCTTATTCTCTTACTGGTTACCGAATGCGTAACGGATGGTTTATCATCATCCTCTGTAGGGAATGTTTCACGATCTCGAGGTGACTGTTGAATAAGGAGTTCAGTTCTTTTGTGAGTTGTGACAGCATCTTTTGTGTTAGTCATATCCGTGGAATATGTTACATCAGTTATATATAAAGGCGCATCACCTGCTGTTTTTACAGTTTCTGGACTGGAAACAGTGGAAGAACGGTCGGTAGATCTTGTATCATCTTCGTTTTCGGGTTTGTCGTCCTCAGGTTGTTGAGGAATGTAGCTCTCTGGACGTTTTCCAATTACAGTTGTTGTAATCTTGGTAGTTGTTATGTATTTTGGTTGTGACTTACCAGGAGTTTCCGGCTTGTTAACTTTATTGGGCGACATAGGAGCACCATGCTTTCTCGTTTTAACAAATGCTGATTTCACGGTAATATGCTGCACGTCTGGTTTCCAAGGTTTTTCAGGAGATGTTCTAGGCGAGGAGGTAGGCCTCGCTGGAGATTGTGAAGGCTTTGTTGTACGCGATGGGGACTGGTTAATTCGCTGCGTTGGTTGTAAGGGACGTCCTGGAGATTGCAAATTTCTGGAGGTAGTGGGTGTTGAGCGAAGGGAATAAGACTGAGAGGGTTTCTCCGGACGATTTGGACCGGTAGGTACTTTAGAGTGTTTATCAGGACTGAAACCACGAGGAAGTTTAGATGTAGGTGTGTTTTGAGTTGGTTTGTGTTTACTTTCAGAGCGTGGTTTTTCGGTACTTCCTGCTGGATGTCTTGCAGTTGCTGGGCTTTGTGGTTTTTTATATGGTCTGTCACGATCATCTGGTCTTTCGGGACTAAGAGAAGGAGATCGCCTTGAATCTGGAGATGAGCCGGTGGAAGTTTTACGTGGTGTAGGTGAACTTCTAGATCTTGGAGAGCTAACAGTAGTTTTGGGTGCTCGACTGGGAGATGGTCGGTCACCAGGTCCTCGGGTTGGACGCTGATTATGGTCTAGAGACGAGGGAATTCTGCTTCCTGGTTGCTTTCTTTGTGGTTCCAAGTTACCTCCTGGTTTTCCAGGTCTTACAGGTGAAAATGTCTTTTCTGCTGGCTTTCTGCCTCCAGGTTTTTCTGTAGGAGTGACTCCCTGCCGAGGTGTACTTGAACTTCTTGGGATAGAAGACTGCCTTGAGATACTCGACTTGGATGGGTGTTGTCTATCAGGTGCCTGTTTTCGAGGAGTGTCTCTCTCGGGGCTAGAACCCTTCATAGGTTTCGTTGGTGACGTTTCCTTCTGCTGATCCTTCCTTGTAGTGCTTTCATTCACCGAGCGCAATGTGAGCGTCACCTCCGTGGTCGTCATATTCTCTCTCTCCGGTGATCTTTCGGGGCTGGAAGAACAGGGAGAGAGACGCGATGACTTCGGGCGTTTCGGCGACTCGTCTTCACTGTTATAATCATCCTCTTGCACTTGCTCCGTGTTTGGCTTTTCAGGGTGATGGGCATCATCTTCGTTTTCGTTTTGATACACAGGCTTATCACTAGAAGGGCGAGATTTTCTCGGAGATTCGTGAGGTTTCACGGGAGAAATTAATTCTGGTTGATCTTGGGTTTCTGATGGTTTTATAGAAGATGGGGCTGGATACTTCACAGGACTATCTCTCGTAGGACTTGCAGTGAAGCCCTCTGGAGTTATTTGACCAATTACATCTTTCGTAGATATCGGCTTGGATGGCTTAACCGGTTCTCTCCTGTTAGTTGGTTCATTGCGTTCAGAAGTTTGTGGTTCGTCTTCACCTTCGGAGCTGGGTTGGGGTTTTTCATCGGATCCTGGCAATTTACGGAAAGGTTTTGTTGGTGACTCAGGTCCGATTACTGGTTGTTTGGTCTGAGATAATTCTAGGGTAATTGGTCGAATTTCAGGACTAGTTCTGAAGCATTTAATGGGTTTAAAATTACCTCTCTCGGGACTAGAATCAGGCGAATCTTTAACAGGCGAGATGCCACTGGAAGGACGTGGTCCTAACTCATTCACAATAGATCCTTCTGAACTGTACTCTGGAGATTTCTCTCTAGGCAACTTATCTAAAACCGATTTAGGACTAGCATTAGGTTCCTGAGGAACTTCATGTGATACATCTGTTCCTGGTCTTCTTTTCTGTGGAGACGGACTTCTGTCTGAGGGTAATTTTACAAGTTCAGATTTAGAGGAATCTATAACGAGCTGCGTGACTTCCTCAAGATCCGTTCTTGCGATATGGGTTGATGTTTTGGTGGGACTATCTGGCTTATCGTCATCATCTGGCTTATCTGGATGAATTTTATTGGCATTCGAGGGTTGAAGTTTAGCAATGTTATTAACATCTTCGGTATCGATCTCTTTTGTTGTATCAGCTGTACGAGTTGTCTTTTTCTGAGTGACTTCAGTGTCACTATGCTCAGACTCTGTACCAGACCTGGATGATCCTCTGGATCGTGGGCGACTCTGTCTCTGTTGCTTCTCTTCAACTCTGGTTGGACTTGTATGAGGCGAAACTCCTGGCGTGGAGGATCGCTTCTTTGTCGTCGCTCGTGTTAGACCAGAAGATAACTTTCTCCTTTCCTTTACAGTTGTTTTGCTTGTAGTAACCGCTGATGAAGATTTAGACGTATCAGATGATCTCCTTGTAATTGAAGTTGTTTCTTTCGGCTTGTCTCCTGAACTTACTCTTCTCTCTGGGGTGGACTTTTCTGGGGAGTATCTGTCTGAAGTAGGGGAAGATTTGGTTGTAAGTGTGGAACTTGGCTTATCAGGGCTACGTCTGGTTGGGCTTCCTCGTGTCGGAGATGAGGTATGCTTAATCGAGGTATCCGGACTAGTAGAATCCCTAGTAGTTCTAGTAGGGCTCATTCGACTTGGTGACCCGGGACGCTTAGATGGTTCATTAGGACTAGTCTTGGTAGGACTAGCCCTTGATGGAGAATCGGTGTGTTTAGGTGAATCTGAAGAACTACCTCTAGTAGGACTTGTTCTATGTAAGCTAGGCTGTCTTGATGTTTCTGTGGGACCTCTGGTTGGTGAGCTGGGGTACTTCGACGCTTCATCCGGGCTTCTTCTGGTAGGTGATGTTTGAGGTCTAACGTACTTCTGTGGACTAGTCCTACCAGGAGTTCCTCTAGTGGGTGAGGAAGGAGATTTTAATGTTTTCTCAGGGCTGTATCTGGTGGGAGAGGCTCTTTCATTTTGGGCATATGTTGTTTTTTCTGTGGAAGTTCTTGTAACAGACGTTCTTTCAGTTTGTCTTGTTATTTTATCCGGACTTGTACGTCCTGGAGAACTTGTATAACTGGGGCTAGTACGACTTTTCTCTCCACTGGGCCTCCTGCTGGTGGGAGTCTTTTCAGGGCTAGTTCTTCCTGAAGCCAAAATATTATCTTGGCTGCTTCTGTTTCGATAAGATCTTGTGGGAGATCTGTTGAAGCGATCCGGACTGGTGCGATCCAAAGAAGTCTTTGATGAAGAACGTGTGGAGGATGGAGTCCCTCTTTCAGGAGAGGTTCTTAGAGATCTAACAAAGGCATCATGTGTAGGGCTTACATCAACGCTAATCTTTTTATTGTTATAGTGCTGTTGGTATGTAGTTACATATTGCCCGGAATTGTCTTCATCCTTGGACTTAGGCTTAGAGGGCTTTTCGGGAATTTGTGTACCATCATCCTTATCATTTTTGACCTTTTTCGTTACTCTAGGTTGGTCTTGTGTTAAATTCACATTTGTTTCATCAGTGGTTTGTCTGGTAGAATCTACAGTCTCATTTATCTGCTGACGCGTTGTCGAAGTACTTATACGTTCCTGATCTAGGAATGAATTGTTATCAATACGCTCTTGCTTATCATGTGTTCTGATGAGGCCTGACTGAAATATGAACTCATCTCTAGTATCGTTAGTTGTATTATTGTTTCTTTCGTTTGTAGATGACACTATTGTCCAGCTGTTGTTATCTCCAGGGCTTACAGGTGTCGAACTACCTGGCGTCCTTTGCGTTGACAGATAACTATCTAGCTTGTTTAATTCACCCATAATATGCTGTTCTGTAGTTGAGTTTGAAGTTACAATGTCAATGTTGTCAGTCGGCCTTGATGTTACAGATGTTGTATCGTTAATATTTGATTTGCTACTCAGATCTTCAATGTGAGAACGCTGGCTCACCGAATACGTTTTAGAACTCTCATTTGCCTGACTTGAAACATATTCTGTATTGTCCTTGATGATATTCTGGTCACGTCCGGACCTTAGTGTTGTGGAAGAAGTTCCTATATTTTGACCGGAGTCTGTTGTAAATCTGGATGAGCCAGTCGTTTGATTACCCCCATCTTCCAAACTGATAATCTTGGTTGTGTCATAATTACTATCGTCTTTCACCGCATAGGATGAGGAGGAGTATGACGATTTTTGTTGGTTGGTACTAGATGATGAATAATGGGCTGAGGAGGAAGAGGATGAAGACACCCATTTGCCAGAACGGGAATTACTTATCAAAGCAGAAGTTCCATCTACAGTAGACGCTAAGTCGAGGGTGCCGTTTGAATTATCCATGATGCTTGTCGGCCGTGGGATGCGCGAGGTCTCTTCTGAGGCACATACATTTGCTGTCGTGGTAAAGCCATTTGATTCAGAGTCGCCAGCAAGGCTGCGCTGTTCCGCGCTTGTCTTCGTATGAACAATTGCATCACCTCCATCTCTGCTCTCGCTTGTCATCTCGTACGATCCTGAGGATGACTCCTGCGCCATCCTCCAATATCCTCTGTTGCCTCCGTCTTCTACGGTGCTCATAGTTGTATTGCGTTGGTTGAACTCCCGAGTAGGGGACTCTGAGTCACGAATCTCCTTGGACTTTAGAGTAAGGAAGCCTTCATCAGCCAAAGAATCCGCGTGAGTAATGCTGTATCCACCTCCACCAGTGGAGCTGCTAGTCGTATACGAAGAGCTCTTACTGATTATCTGGGAACTGCTGCAACACAAACATTCTTAATTAGAAACGTTCCAGTGTGAGAACCAATGTATTACAACATATACTATTGATATATTGTTAGGAAGACAGTAAGGTAAAACTAAGGGAAAAGTGGCGGTTTTCAATTTTGGCATAATGTACATTCCTTTCCATGGAGATGGCTACAGGGTGGCAAGAACTTAAAAGTCAAACATTTCTGTATTAAATCACAGCAATCCTTTGAACAAAAGAAATCTGCAAATTGATTTTCATGCCAAACACATACAACTAAGACCAGTCAAGGCTTCTATTCACACTAAACTCCTCCTCCTAAAGTATTTCTTAATGAAGCTGCTGAAAATATTGCCTTAAAATTGTAGAGAAAATTAGAAAATTTAAACTTTACTTCTAGGTGCACTGCATTTTTGGAAATAATACGCTTATAATTTATGTTGGGCACGTAGGACTACAACATTGCATATTATACTCTGGAGAGAGATCTCAATAAAGGTTTCGAAGGAATGGACCTGCATCTCATATTTTGCATAATATGATACTGATTTGTCACTTTATATGCTGAGTGATGAAGTTTCATGGTTACGGGTTCGCATAATTGTCTTAAGTTCACTATGAACAACTTTTAAACGAGTCCAGAAGCGCAAGGCTACTCTGTACCCAGCAATGGAATGACTTTTCCATTTGTTTGCAGTCTGAAATTTTACTTTCGGTCTCATGTATTCGAAACTCTTATTTCATATCCTTGTCCTCAACTAAGGATATGTTTCATAAGAAGATACTGTGGTTGAGGAAAGGCGAATATCTGTTTTAGAAGTATCTTTTATGATCTACTGTAATCTGCCCAGCGTTTATCTAAAGACAGCCTTAAACAAAATATGTTTATTCCTTTAAAAGTTACGACGACTATTAATACATGAGCTTGTGAGATAATGTACACTTTTTATGGAAAGGGTCTCATGTTTCTAGAAAGGTTGCATGGAAAACTAGGGAATTGGACGAAACTTTGGGAAATGATTAGGTATCTCAACTGGCTCCAGTTAATATAGAATATTAATTTGAGGGTTTTTCCATGACTACGTCTAAAAGGAGCCATGTAAGCTATTCGACCAGTTTTGCGAAGTCAATAATATATAGTAATATAAATTTAGATAATGAACTAGATACAAATTTAGACAAGTTGGTCTATATCCGCACAAATTTGTGACAACATTGAGACCATCTCTGAACCTTTGAAAATCTATCAGCTTCATTTTGCCATTTCTGAATGTAATACTTCTATGAAATAGCTTTTGTTTATTTCTATTGAGTGAACAAATTAAAACAATCGTTCATCGACTGAATCACTGAAATATTTAAATTTATAAAATCATATCCTAAGAGCATGACATTAGGAGTTCTACCACTGCAGGCCAAAAGAAAACTATTTAGTCTTTTTTAAAAAATTGGTTCCGTTGAAAAATACAAACTAAAAAGCTACAAGGACTTGGCAGAGTCATAAAAATCTTACATTTCTTACTCAGTTTTGTTTTAATTACACAATTATTTTTTAATTAAATTAATTAAATACATTTACTTATTGCAACAGTTTTTGAAAGCATTTAACAACAGTTTTAAGTGATTCATGTTTAATACAATTTTATTATAAACTTATTGTCTAATGTTATTGCTACCTGCTAAAGTTTATATTTTAGATTGAACATGATAAACTAAGAGTTTACATCTAGTATTTAACTCAGAACAAAGGACTATGTAAAACACCATATTAAGCTGTTATTTAACAATTCGTTCTTTTGAAAAATCAAAGACACAAATATTCAGGAGGGACATGACATCAGTGTAAGAAGTTTGCACTTTTAATATATCTTTTCCCTAAACGGTAATCGATTTCATTGTAATTCTATTTCGTGTATGCTATTGTTGAAACATCCTAATATTATTATTGTTGAAGATGAAATCAGCTGGAAACAAAAAAGTTAGATAGTACACCTGCAATGTGTCCTACATCACCTTCAAGACAGTCTTTTTGTTCTGCATTTGATAATTTTGGGGTAGTTGTTAGATATTTTTGCGAATAATGCTCCTAAAATGGTTTGCAATGATTACTAGAATTAAGTCGCTTTTCTTATTATAAAAGGGGCAAATGGACAGATCATTCTCGGTAAATAAATATTCTCTTATGGCAGTTCTCTTATAATAACTGTATAGCCCGCCCCGGTTGCGTAGATGGTAGCATGTCTGCCTCACGTTCAAGAGGTCCCGAGTTCAAATCTCGGTAAGAGTGAGTTATCTGCATAAGGTTTTTCCGGGGTTTTCCCTTATCCTAAAAAGACGAATGTAGGGTAATTCTAAGCTCCATGGACTCTGGGCCCATTTGAGCATCATTTGACCCATTCTGTTCATCGTCCGATGCGACTTAAAAAAGTTAAACGACGTGAATTGCAAAAAAAAAAAAAAAAAAAAAAAAAAAAAAAAAAAAAAAAAAAAAAAAAAAAAGAATATATATATATAGTAATTGAAGCACTCACTTGCATTGTATAATTAAATGTGGAGGTACTTCCCAGTTTACCTCATCTCATTTTCTGGTTGTTTGTCCACAACTTTTTTCTCGTCTCCTTCTATTAACGTTTTCCTGCCTAACTTCTTTTGTTTCTTTACTTCTTACCCTTATTTTATTTCCCATCTTCCTTTCCTATCTCTCTCGTACTTTCTTCTAGTAGCTTCATGTCATGTAATGTTTGTAGACTGGCAGTAAAACTACTTTTTGGCGGCTTTATAAAATTTAATACAATGACTAAAATATTCAACAACGCAACAATACCTACTTCTTGCTTGCTTTCTTGCTTGAGGTGTAACTGGTTTAAGTGCACCAATAACAACAATAAGCGATGTATGCTTTAATGACATACAGATTTTTATGTGGCAAAATTTTGTCTATCTCTTTCGGTTTACCAATTAGTTATGTAAAAGTCAGAAAAATAGAAGACGTACATTTCATTTTTCATACAAATATTTTAAACATGTAGTATGTATTTTAATTAAAAGAGTTAGAGCCATTTTTGAGAACATCAGAACATTGGAAACACGTTCTATGTAAAGCGTAGTTTAGGGTAGAGATTTCTTTTTTTCTCCAAAATCTTTGTTTCGCATTTTTGAAGAACTGAACTTAAATACCAAATTGAGTTTTTAGTCACTTTTTCGTTTTTAGTTATTCTATTACAGACACATGGGCCTTATTCTAAAAATGGCATTTATTTTGGCTTCAGGAGGCTTCAAAACACATATTTTCGGCAAAATCCTGACATCGTTTTTAGGGTAAAATGCAATACCTTCTCTACCTACTTATATGTATTACAGAGAAAGTAAATGCAAGTCTTTACCTGTGGAATGAGTATAAGTATTGCAAAATTGAAACCAGCACAAAAAATATCTCTGAAATAATTAACTCTACAAAAATGAATTTCACGTAAATATACTTTGACAAGATCTTAATCCTTTATCTTATGTTTAATAAGGTGTTTATGTTTATACGATTTTATATTTAGCGGTTATGGAAAAGTAAATAGAATGCAATGGAAGTCAGACGGTATTCTACACAATTCAAGACAGATATGTCATTTGTCGTTTAATAAGTTAAACATAGCATACAATTTTAAATGGTTTTCATGTAAAGGGAGTTTGGGATGAGGGACTTACTTAAAAAGCTTCGCGATGCACCCTTGAAAGACACTGAACAAGTTCAGAGACAGATACACCTAGACGTTTACTAAAAGAAGCCTTTTTAGGGTTCGGGAGTCTCAAAAGTGAAATCTCAGTATTTTAGGTAGAATACAATTCCGCCCCCCCCCCCACTATAAGCGTAATAGTCGTAAATTTCTAAATGCTCTCACATGTTTCAAGTTCGTAGTTTCTGTTGTGAAATGTCTTTACCGATCCGCTTTTAAACATCTGACTTCGCCGTGCTTAGTAATTCCACAACTCAGCATCCCTGAGATTTGATAGCTTCAGAGATAAAATCCGAAAGTTAGGGTTACTTTAGTATTACTGGAAACTGCATTTTAAGAATCCACGGAATGTTTCTTTTGTTAGTTTTTGACATTATCTCATGCTGAAATGTTAATGCTGCAGTAGCTGACGACGTTAAATTAGAATTATAAACATAACATTGTTACTGCCCTCGTCTTCTTAGTTGAAAAGAGTTTTTACCTCTGGCTGTTGGTATCGATGAGGTTGGACTTTGTGGTCCGCTGGCCTTTTGAAGCGCCATCCAGGGAACTCGTGCTTGTGCTTAGGACATCATGAAGGACTTCACCAGTCGTATAAAACTCCTTGAGGCGCTGTTCCCGAAGCTTGTACATTCTGGCTCTTATCTCTTTCTTTCGCCCGAAGTCTTCTGTCTGTTGCCACTGCAACACCCACAATGGTAACTTTTAGAACTTTAAAACGGCTTAAAGATTTCAGAAAACCCAGATGAAGTTAGTTTCCGAGAATATGAGTAGCTTATCTATTAGATAAATCGTCAGGTAATGCCTCGAACAGACATCATTGTTAGCTTCATTAAAACGAAATTTTATATTGTGGTATTTTGCAACCCGGACACTGGATCTGCACATAAAACTCAGGCAGACAAAGCCGCCTCTCCCGACACACAACAATGGATATCTTTGTGATGATGTATAAAAATATATAAATCAAGGCTTCACTTATTTTGTAAGAGTATCCACCTATGTTCCAGTAAGGAAGTTGGTTGGATTGGGCTAGACTCGGTGGAACAGTGGTTCCCGAAAGCCATGGAAGACTGGGCAGCTCCGGACAGTGATGTGCAAGCGGTGTTTTCGTCAATGGCCTCCCTTTCTGGAGAGCTGGAAAACCGTATTCTATTTCGCTGTCGGCTTTATTAAGGTTTTCGATATGTTTTTCCTCTTAAGTCGAGCTGAGCCGCCTAAGTAGCGTATGTAATCCGTACTCGCCTAAGTGGAGCAATGGGAAAGGTTCAAAGACTACAAGTATAGCCTTAAGGTAAGATCCATGGAGAAGTCACTACTAAAGGGAGCTGTGTGTTTATATTTGTTCATGATATTAAATGGAACGCTCCTAACAAAGTTTTATGCCAAGAATATTTTTTGTAGTGTTTAACGCTGCTTTTACTACATACGGCACCGCAGGTGGTGACACTGATGATACATGAAATGAAGATATAGCACCGGTGGAATGAAATGGTGGAGGAAACCGCAGCACCCGGAGTTAACCCGCCCCTACACCATTTTGTTCACAAATCTCACATGTGGTCTTCTGGGATCGAACCCGGGCCGCTTTGGTGAGAGTCGAAGTCTAACCAGTCGGCCACGGCGCGGATGTATACCAGACATATTCACGTAAGTACAAGACAAGCAATGGAAATAATATTTACAGTTACAGAAAATCTTTGTTAAAACTTTTCTCAGTTTTAGTTGCATAGATGCAACGCACAGATAGCCGTGGTCGTTAGGGCACATACTAGCGAACGGGAGCCTGTGAGTCATATCCTGCCAGAGTGCTCCTCCCTGACAGGTTTCTGGACAACACGGCGCTGGGGTGGGTTTTCTCCGGGACCTCCGGTTTCTCCCGCCATCTTATTCCACCGATGCTCCATATTCATCTCCTGTACCATCAGTGTCACCGCCTGCGGTGCCGTATGTAGTAAAAGCGGGCGTTAACCACTACACATTTCACATTTCTGGCAGGTTTCCCTCAGTCCTCCTAAATGCCCGAGGAGGTACTCTACTAAGATCAGGCTCCGAACGTTAGCTTCTTATATTTCCTTTCTCAACCCATGTCACCGCATATGCTGCCTCATGTAGTAAGAAAGGGCGCGAGGCACTACTGAGAAAAAAAGGTATTCACACCTCAGCTACCAATTTAAAAGTAGGTTATTATTTAACATAATAGTATATTGTGGTACTATGTGGTAAGCACTTCGTACGGAACGAGGAAAGGTTTGAGGCACTTGCACAAAGTGTATTCCATACTATTTTTTGCACTATGTGTATTTATGTAATTGTACAAATCCTAATATCACAATCAATATTTCAAAATAAATATTCTTACCTACCGCTCAAGTGATTTTTGCATCGCCTATATGTGTTGCTATGGAGAAATTACCGCACAGTGCGGGAATGCCAACTTACGATGCATAGCAACAATAACGGTAAGTATGGAATATTAATTACACAGTGCAAAAATATATTCAACGCATCGTAGTGTTTCATCACGTGTGATAAACTTCTTCATTTCTGTAAAGAAATTAAATTATTATCCATTTTCTTTGGTTAAGTTTGAAGACATTCCATACTTTTTACATTTTAGCATCATTTAACGAGGAATTCCTAGTCCATAATGTCAAATACGACTTTAGGCAACTTATAATCATGTACGAGTACCCAGCTATTGCAATATGACGTTAATATTTAAAATGAGATATGAAAACGCAAAGGTACTGGACATAAAAAGCTATTACCTTACTGCTATACACCGGTAATGAACCTCATATAAAATTCAGACACTCAGGTGAAGAAATATTTTACCAGAATTATTTACCATTGTTTGTAAACTTGTTAATTTATTCTTTATTAAAGTTTATTTTTCAATACTTAATGTAATATAAACCGGGTTTGTTTTACTTTGCGAAAAATCAACAACACCGAACTAATAGGTATGCTAATAGTTTGTGCTTTTAATGAATAATGACAATTGATTTTTCGACAATAATATTGTCGCCAGGTCATTGTTGATTGGAGGCAGCGCGGGTAACAAGATCAAAGAGACGGTAGTGCAGTGTGGAGGCAAAGCTTGCCGAAATGGTGGGCGGGAGGAGACGGATTTCGCAAGAGTTCGCCTTTGTTCTAGCTGGTCTCGATTGAGAAATTTCCGGAATGTTAGAAAAACTATAAAAAGGCAGCCTGCCTGCCAGTCGGTAATTGAACGCATGCGGGTAAGCGGCTGTGTTTGTTGAGCTTGTATGTTGTATTGTGTATGTGTACGAAGCGTATTTCTACGGAAATAAAGTACAATATTTTTGTGTTTGTAACTTGGACTTTTGATTTAACGAACCCACAAAGTCACAATATTTATTAGCTTTATTTTATAACTTGAAGCTTAAAGCTAGTGTGGCACTTAAGAATCTGGCTACAGAACTTTTTGTTCCTGGAAGGTATATTTTCACTACAATTCTATTTTTAAATCGGTTTACTTTCTCTGTCGCTTATTTATACTAGGCTGAGGAAGGATATTCCGTGGTGAAACTTTAACTCCAAAAATGGATATTGATATTTCTATAGAAAAACCGTTTTTGATGCCTCCTAAATCAAGAAACGAATGCGTTATATGGAAAACTCTTTTGTATATTTGTTTAAAATGTAAGAATTGTTTTTTTTTTAATATAACGTGCTTGAAAGATTAAACTGGGGAATGAAATATATCTTGAATTCTCTGTAAGTGGCCTGTAGCTCTTCTCATTCTGACTGAATTTCGCATAAACTTCTTTTATAATTGGAAAGAATAGTCATTAAACTTTTGAGATAAAAGCTCTTTTTACAGCTTGAGGCGCCTTCGAAATATTCTTTTACTATCTTTATATTTTTTGAAGTGTACTGGATTGCAAAATGCGTATGATGTATGGATTTCATTAATTAATAGGAGTAGAACATAAGAAAATATTCACTTTAATTAGAAAACTGAAGAATTGTGCTACATTATTAATTTTCTTCCTGTCAATGCTTTGTTTGTATCTACTAATTAGCATGCACAAACTGAAATAAAACATTTCTGAGAAATGTAAAGCGATGTTTTATGCCGACATTAGTAAGCGAAACACTAAAGAGTGGAAGCATAGGTGATAGGTAGTGTGTTAGCCTCATGTTCAAGAGGTCCCGAGTTCGAATATTGGCCAGGGTGAGTTATCTGGATAAGTTTCTTCTTTCTTTTCTTTTTTGCGGGGGGGGGGGGGGATTTCCCTCATCCTGGAAGATGAATGCCAGGTATCTCTAAGCTCTATGGACCCTTGATTAGGATTTCATTATGGAGGGGATTCGATACGTAGGCCACCATGCTGGGCCCATTGTTCCTTTGCCCCCCAGTGGGGCACCCCCGGGAGGAAGGATGAGGCGAAGGAGACAGAAGGTGGTCGACCCAAGGAGCCACGACAGTACAAAGGGCAGGGTCCCTACTTCCATCGACAGGCTAGAAAAACGGACACGCTCCCATACTACAAGATGGCAACGAGCCCAGCAGCCGAGCCCTAATGGTCCCAGGCAGGCGATCCGAGCCCCAGAGGCCCCTGACTGGCGGTCCTGAAATGGTCCCAGCAGAGGAGCGGAGACCGGCAACCGATCTACCGGAGGAGGAAGTAGTTTTCCTCAGAGCATATCATCCTGCCATGCACCGCCGAGACCCCACCGACACTTCTACTCTGAAAGAGACCACCAGATGAGAGATGCTATGAAATGATAGTGGAGTTGAAATGGAGGGACAGGAAACTCGGAGGATGCAATTAACCTACCCAGCATTCGCCTAGCGACCCGGGAAAACGTTGTAAAAACCCATGGGTCAGGTAGGTTGGCCACAGGAATCGAACCCGGGCATCCCGAATGCGGGCCACAGACGATACCGCCTGAGCCATCCCGCTCGGTCTGTGAACCCTGGGCTCATTTGAGCATCGTTTCAACCATTTCATATACATCGTCTGATATGACGTAACGTTGGAAGACGTAAATTAAAGATAAATAAACTAAAAAAAGAAGAAAGAAGCATAATGAAATAAGAGTGGGGACGGATGAAATGGAGGAGTGAAGACGACGGATTTAACGCAATAACAGGAGTAGCGTTTCCAATTCTGCTAATAAATAAACATATAAATAATCAAATGTGTGGAACTTTTAAAGACCCATCAGAATCTGTTCACCAAAAGCTTACCTTTTTGAGACGTAATTTCCATATTAAAACCTTAACAATCCTCTAAACTAGGAATAAAAAATAAGTTGGCCTTCGCATTATGAAAGATAAACAATGTTTCATTGTGCAGAAACTGAGACACCTTTTGAGAAACACATGTGTTTCCACAAAAAAGGAAGAGACCGCTTCTGTAAATGGAATAATATACGTTTTAAAATCATGCTTAGTTATATAATCCAGAGCCCGTTACAACCTTCATCGATCTTAAAAGGAAGGAAAAAAAATCATAGAAGGAATCGCAAAGCACAATATGACATTTGTTTGACCTTCGTCGCCCAGTATGGATCAGCCAAGAAAATACTGCTTAGTTTGTTTACTTTCTTTTATTTTTTTTTTAAATAATACATTATTACACATTTGTAGCTGTCGCACCTGTTGAAGCTACGCGGGGAAACAATTTATTGACTGTAAAATCACGTAGTCAGAATTATTATTAGGTATGTGTAATGCTACAAGTTGGATTTCAAATTAATGGTAAATCCTTATTCTCAAAGTACGAGGGAATTTAACTAGAGAATTTAAAAATCACGGTTTATATTTTCAGAACTTGAAGGTAAAATTATATAATAAAAATTATAAAATAAGACTATACGTAACATAAATTTATAGTGCCGACAGATATTGTTGGAAATCCCATAATATTCCGTGCATTCCTCTATTACTTGCTTATCAATGATTTCGATTAGGGTAAAAAATATTAGGTTTACCTTGCACATAATCTAAATTCGCAGCGTGACCCATCTTACAAAATTTAGCACTTTTTCCACTGCATACATTTGTTACACCCGATCATAAAGAAGCATGAGATAACAGCTTAGGATAATATATCATCATAAATCAATTCCATTCTTGAGGATGCACTAAATGTCAATATTTCTGATATCTGTGTACAATTATGTAGCATTATAAACCTGTAGTATGCTTCAAAATAAAGTGAATGGAAATACTTTCTATTTGCAGCAAGATTGTAAATGAGAAGCATGGCAGTAAGTGCATGTAAGAAGCTACAAATTTAAAATTCTGTTATAAGAAGGTGTTGAAGACTGATACCAAATAATGGTCACAATAACAAACAGTGACAGCAGATTACATCTTTAGCTCTCGTTATAACACAGCTGGCTGTCTCTCATTTCACAACTGACTACTAATCACTAGCCATGGCTTCTTTTTATACACAAATTCATGAACCGAGAACCTTCTGGAGAAAACAAGAAAAACAATCGTTCTCCGTTAATCGAAATATCTCTAGAACATTCCAACACTGAAACCCTATGTGAGCGGCAAGTCCTTTACCTCAGTTATCTTGCTTGTCGGCGTTATCTGTTTATGCAAGCTCGTTATCTCCGTGAAACCTATCCGTCTATTGTGTGCCAAGCCGCCTTATCGCGAATGGTTCGCGACAATAGTATCATATAGTATCACTAAAGAGGCGATAGATGTCGCAGTTTTATTTACGTTGTTTAACTTTTTTAAGTGATATCGGACGATGAATGGAATGGGTGAACTGATGTTCAAAATGGGCCCAGGGTCCATGGAGCTTACAGTTACCCGACATTCGTCTTTTAGGATAAGGGAAAACCCCGGGAAAATCTTACCCAGGTAACTCACCCTGACCGAGATTCGAACTCAGGGCCTCTTAAACGTGAGGCAGACATGATACCATCTACGCTACCTAGGCGGGCAACAGTTTATTTTCCAACATACTATTTGGTATCAATCTTCAACATAAGGAGAGCTATAAGACAGGATGAATGCCCAGTTTCGTGCTTCTGAAGAACCCAGGGGAAAAATGTTGAAAATGTTGCTTGAGAGAAATATTATTGCAGATGTCAGTGTACACTTGATGAAATTACCTGTCTAAAAACGTCTGTTTATGAAGCGACAGTGTTAAAAGACAGAGAAACCTTTTTATGAAAGATTATTTGGACAGGTGGTGTAACTTTTGAGTAGTCATTCAGACGACAGATGTTGAAAACTCTTCAGGTTTTCTTTTTGAACTCCTGTCCTAAAAGCACCCGTGGATATGACTTTCTTCGTTATTAAAAGTTCACTGACCAGATTAGAGAAATAGGTGGCGACAGAATGTGTATCAAATTGCCTAATTGTTTCACATTACTCGACAGAGCGTTGAAGCGTATTGAACTTCAGGTGACCAGCGCTGTGATCGTCTCTTATCGGGTCTTATCTGGTCGATCAGAAGAGTGAAATATTAGTAAGTTGAGGTACAGTAAGTTACGAAACACAAATAGAGCGATTGGAAGCTGCGTGTGTCTATATGATATGTTTTCTCGCGCCTGCCGATGTATGTATGATACATTGCTGTCCAGAAGACATGATTATATCTGAACAGAGTATTGAACTCGCCGTGTATGTGTGATAAACTGAGGTAAACATCTCTGTATTGCGAATGTTTTCCGATACTCTTTTTCGCTTTACTATGTAGTATATTTAAACATGTTAATTGTTCTCAGTTTGATGACGTATTAACTGTGCAGAGAGTTGCTAAGGAAGATACGAAATGTGCTTATACTGTAGCTATGCGTATAGAAAACCTCCCCTTTTCGGATTTTTATTTTTAGAATGTGGTGACGCTACTTTCAGTAGGTGAAAACGAAACAATAACAGCTGTCCGTTTTATTGGGGAAAGTCCTTAGCTCAATGTTCACATATCTAAATGTATGTCATACCAAGCAAGCATAACTGCTCATGGCACCAACATTAGCACACCGACCTTCAGTGACTTATCGGAGGCTGGTCTTCGGAGAAATGAATTGCATATAATAACCGACAGACAATGTCTCTTTACGTCATTAGCATAATTTCTAAGAAAATCTCTGGTTCATTAGCAACAAAGACGTGTCTGACAAACATTCCGGCCTGCACTCGTCAGATGTACAGAGTCCATATTATTAGGGAAGCTTCTCTGACTAATAATTTGAAGGGCAGGAATTCAAATCTAGATTGGTGTGTGTTGCTTGGAGAAGTTTATAGTCAAGAGTTTTCCTTATCCTGAGCTAGAACCAACATGGATAACCGAGTTTGTTAGAGCATGCACTCGTGAGTGTATTCTTCAACTTCCCTAGTTGTACCACTATTGTGGTGTTAGGGGATTTTTGTTCCTGTATCCCTTTGTTCGTGCGTGTAAATATTAAAACAAGAAAAAATGTGTCAACGACCCTGACAATTGCTAGGATCATTTCAGTGCCGCAGGTGTGTCGGAATTTCTACTGCAGTAGTTCTTTTACATGATAGCAAATCTACTGATTTTTAAAAACCATTAGTCTGGGTCTAGATTGAAACGGCGATTTTGAGGTCTACAGGTTAACGCTTAATCAACTAAGCTACGTAGGACTTATGAGCAGGAGCCATGGTTCAAACCCAACTTGGATTATCCTGCCCAAGGACGTATTTAAGGGGGGTGTCTAGGGGTCCGGACCCCCCTCCCAAATAAATTATCATTTCAAACTTTTAATAAATAGTTGAAATAAAACTTGGTTTAAAATAAATCGAAAAAGTTTATTCAAGCTTCTCATCTTAAGATCTCTATTCACTGTCAGGCAAACGTGAAGCTATTTAAGAGATAAACGAAAAGCTACTGAACAGCAGCTGTAGAACTCGTTAAAATACACAAATAATATACTGCGAAGTTAACCAATACCGATATATTATAATTTGTTGATTAGAGTTCCCAGATACTTGCTTAAGGGTATGTAATTTTTAACTTCTAAGTTTTTATTCCCTTTTTCATTCAAGGAGAACTAATACTTCAAATGCATAAATCAGTGGTTCGCTTTTTAAATAGCTGATTACTGCTTATATCACTTTATCTTAGGTAAGTATAAGAACAAAAAATGTGCAATGTGCAAGCCCTTTCTGCAGACTTTATCCAAAAAAAAAAGACAAAAACAAACTTTTCTAACAACAATTTGTAGAAGCTTGGGTGGAGAAAGTCATGTGAATATAATATATTATACGTGTTTTTATTTTTTTACAAACATGATTAAAACACATTCCTGATTAATTATTTATTAAAAGCAAATAATTGAACATAAATTTTTGGACCCCCCCCCCCCCCGGAAACTGACTTCTAAATACGTGCCTGATCCTGCCTATGCCTTTTTCTAGGGTTTCCTCAGCCTTCACAACTAGCAAATGCCGGGGACGTATCTAACTTTATGCCTGCGACATTTCTTTCCCTCTGATACTGTATCATTAGTGTCACCGTCTGTAGGCCATTATGCAATTAGAACGGCCGTTAAACACTAGCAAAAACAGGATGATCTTTTGGCCACAAAAATTTTCGTCAGTCTTAGTAATCGTCAGCATGATTATCACTATATATGTTATATCGTATTTCAAATGCTGACATAGAAGCCAAACTTTCAAAACAAAGAACTACCTATTATACTTAAGCAATTTTGAAAGGGGTTTTGCTACCCTCTTTCGTCCGTGCCAGAGTATTAAACATTTCCAACGAAAACCCGAGAGTGAGAGGGCGAATAAGAAAATATCTAATTGTTATATTCCAATTTCAAATACGTTTCCAAACTATTAGAACGCGTAGAAGAAATTGAAACAAAAGAAATTATGAAAAGAAACGGTCTTTTCACACTTACTGTATTCATTATTCATTGAGATTCTAAAATTACTCAAAGATAACCTTTCTCCAGATCTGGTAATCACTAAGTATTAGTAGAAATTTTAGTAAGATTACTTTTAATATTTTATTGTGTGTAGGAGACAGAGTTAACGTTTATTATTAAAAAGTAAGTGGGCATAACTGTTGTGTTATGAGCTTGTAAGAATTTTTAAAAGTTTATTAGTTAAAACTCGGAAAACGTTACCCAAATAAGTAAAATTTTGATAAATACATGCCATCAAACGATATGCATCTTAGTTTCCTTTATAGAATGCACTTCCCAGTTAAAAGTGAACAGAAGTTCTGATTGTTTCAGAACGTTCCTATATAGGTATACATATTTTGTCATACAAATATATCCAACCCGTGATATACTGAATGGAAGCATTTTAAAGACAGTTTATGTGAAATGGGCGATTAATTCTTTTACCTGGATATTTAAAATATAGCTGACAAATATAAAATTTTGGTATTTTTTTCTTTTCTATTTAAGATGTACAGACTCACAGGAATAGACAGTTTCTGTTTTCCTGAAAGTAATTTTTTTTTGGGGGGGGGGGAGAGGGGGATGGATTCAAAAAACGCCAGGGTGTAGGTATTTCCACTGAAAATCTGTATCAAATTTGTTCGGTTGAATGGAGTATTTCCTCTATCCTAACAAAAGTAAAGGGTAGTCTAGAGTGATTAACATTAACAGCCCGAATTTCAGGTGATACTAGACCTGAAAATACTGGTTGGTACATAAGGGCGTTTAGTGTAAATTAGTAATAATGAATGAATGTCCAAACTTATGTTCCATTTTTTTTTTAAATTTACGTCTTCCAACATTAAGTCATATTGGACGATGAATAAAATGTTGCTCAAATGGGCCTAGGGTCTATAGTGCTTATAGTTACCGAATATTCCTCTTTCAGGATAACGGAAAACCCCGGGGAAAAAACCTTATCCAGATAATTCATTCAACTCGGGACCTCTAGTACATGAGGCAAGACCTAAGCTCTGTTTTAATTGCAAATAGCCTGTGATTTTTTCTTTTACCGCTTTTTTGACATCCCTGTAGATCTCAAATACAAAAGTATCATGAAGGCAGCCTTTATCCTCCGTAAAGAAGAAGAAGAAGAAGAAGAAGAAGAAGAAGAAGAAGAAGAAGAAGAAGAAGAAGAAGAAGAAGAAGAAGAAGAAGAAGAAGAAGAAGAAGAAGAAGAAGAAGAAGAAGAAGAAGAAGAAGAAGAAGAAGAAGAAGAAGAAGAAGAAGAAGAAGAAGAAGAAGAAGAAGAAGAAGAAGAAGAAGAAGAAGAAGAAGAAGAAGAAGAAGAAGAAGAAGAAGAAGAAGAAGAAGAAGAAGAAGAAGAAGAAGAAGAAGAAGAAGAAGAAGAAGAAGAAGAAGAAGAAGAAGAAGAAGAAGAAGAAGAAGAAGAAGAAGAAGAAGAAGAAGAAGAAGAAGAAACACTGTGACAGCAATTTAAACCATGAATTGCATGTCACTAGATATATAATCATTAATATTTTATGCATCTTACCCTTAAATAAAAAATACTTATTAAAATTATTGATAATAGAAGTCTCTCAATGAAAAAAAGCGATTAAGTATATTGTTTTAATCAGTAATATTTACGACACAAATTGCAAATTACGTTAACGTTCAAGTGTGTATGTACTGCCTCATAGATTTAGATGTTTCTTTTTTGCATATTTTTGTAACCATAGGTTTTGTAATTTTTAAAATGTTAGTTCCACATTTATTTCTATAGTTTAGCAACTCTATTTAAAAATACTAATCATACTGCAACCAGGAGCATTATTAACAAAGGTTAGTTCTTCTGCGACGACGGCGATTATTATTATTATTATTATTATTATTATTATTATTATTATTATTATTATTATTATTATTATTATTATTATTATTATTATTATTATTATTATTATTATTATTATTATTATTATTATTATTATTATTATTATTATTATTATTATTATTATTATTATTATTATTATTATTATTATTATTATTATTATTATTATTATTATTATTATTATTATTATTATTATTATTATTATTATTATTATTATTATTATTATTATTATTATTATTATTATTATTATTATTATTATTATTATTATTATTATTATTATTATTATTATTATTATTATTATTATTATTATTATTATTATTATTATTATTATTATTATTATTATTATTATTATTATTATTATTATTATTATTATTATTATTATTATTATTATTATTATTATTATTATTATTATTATTATTATTATTATTATTATTATTATTATTATTATTATTATTATTATTATTATTATTATTATTATTATTATTATTATTATTATTATTATTATTATTATTATTATTATTATTATTATTATTATTATTATTATTATTATTATTATTATTATTATTATTATTATTATTATTATTATTATTATTATTATTATTATTATTATTATTATTATTATTATTATTATTATTATTATTATTATTATTATTATTATTATTATTATTATTATTATTATTATTATTATTATTATTATTATTATTATTATTATTATTATTATTATTATTATTATTAATTTACAACATGAACAAATTCAAGTTGTAAAGAACCACGATTGTTTGATAACGAGTGCAGGAAAGGAATGATTTGTTACCATTCGTCGTAGCAAGTCTTCATCTTGTATAAGGGAAACATCGGATCCCACGTCGGCCGACATGGTAACTGCTCCTCCACCTGTTGGACAAACAATGGAACTAGATTAGTTGCGGTTCTTGCTGCTAGAGCGCTCTAGCTACACATTACACCTCTGGCGGCGCGTTGAATCCAGTTTGCAAACTGGTTGAGTATAAAAATATAAGAAAACCATCTTGAAGCTAAATGGCGTAATGTTCCTCTTTGTTTTATAAACTCTTTTTAAAAGTATAATATATAAGTTATTGTGTTTTTCTCTTCATTTTTGTTGTTAGTAACTCTCAAGGATTGTAACCAGACATCGAGTTTATGTGAATACTAAAATCAATTTAAACGTTTTAGCCAATTGAATATGATACTCTTTGACAAATAAATTCACTTCTGATTATTAGTTTGAAGATCTACTGAATACTATCAACTTACACAAATGAAATACATTTATTCGTCAGTGTTCAATATAATTTACGTAAACTCCGTGTTTATATGCTAATATTCTGAACTTTCATTTTATTGTTCTACTAACAGGTTTAGATTTGGAATTCAGTTTAGACTGATACCAGTTGAATACTGAAAACAGACTGTGTTTGGTTACAGATGACAATAAACACTCCAAAAGGTATTATGGTTATTTAAAAGTGAAAAATATAAGAATATTAATTTTAGTATATATATATATATATATATATATATATATATATATATATATATGTACAGTGACATTGGGATAATTCTATGTTCATATTGCAAATTACCTAATTATTCTCTTTTAGATGTATTTTAATTTTAATGTTTTTATAATACCCGTGTGTGCATCACAAAGGATGTCTCTGAAAAGGTTTTTCTTTAGATTTAAGGAATCTCAAAATGTGTCAAGTCTTGATATAAAAAGATTATGATAAATAGTCCATCAGCCTATGTGAAGAGATATTAAATATACCTATTAGGTATAAATGTGACACACACTTAATGCATTTTTCATTATAGACTGTGCAAAGCATTATAATATCATTTACAACTAAATACATATTTTGAAACGTTTTTGTCGATGTGTTTCTTATTTCTGAAATTATGGGAAACACATTTAAAAATAACAATGACTGCACAATAAAAATATTGTCTTTACACACGGGCGTAGTTATAAGCTTCATTTTGCATATGCTGTGTATCTCGTAACAGATCCGTAATTAAAAATTCTAGCTTAAGGAAGGTTAGCTTCAAAAGAAAATTGGTTTATAGGGTGCGGTTAATTAACACAGGTTACAAGGCGGTACCGGAGGATCAGTAAATTGTGAGATTCGTCATCGTTTAATTGAGACAGTGATGTAACAAATTTTGGCAACTGATGCTTAAAATAATATTCTAGGCGTGGTTGAAGAAAATCCTCTGCTACCATTTCAAGGTCAAAAGTCAGTGCTTTAAAACGCTTTGAAGTGTTGAAGTGCAATGTATACCTGTAATGTATTCTTTATTTCAAAGTATATAAGCGTTAATGTTTAATGATTAATAAATAAAATAAGAAGTTAAACAAAACCAAACACAAATTAGAATTGAAAGAGTTTAGGATGGTCGCATATATAATAAATAGAGGAAATTAATCATTTCGAAAGTCACCCCATGTAACATATAATGAATGCATCTAAAATCTCTTTAAGTAATGTTCTTGCATTAAAACATGGTGCCCGCCTCGGTAGCGTGGTTGTAGCATGTCTGCCTCACGTTCATGAGGTCCCGAGTTCGAATCTCTGTCAGGGTGAGTTACCTGAATAAGGTTTTTCCGGGGTTTCCCTTATCCTGAAAGACGAATGTGGACCCCGGACTCATTTGAGCATCATTTCACTTATTCCATTCATCGTCCGATATGACGTTGGAGGACGTAAATTACAAAAAAAAAAAAAAAAAAAAAAAAAAAAAAAAACATGGTACTCCAAGAACGATATTTATACATCAAACATTGTGATCCTTAAATCAAGGATAAAGTGATGTGTTAGATAAAGTGAAGGTGCTTATTGCATAGCTTTAATGTCTACAACTGACGATGGATCAGTGCCAAATTTAAGTTGATGGAACATTACATCATGAAAACCAAATTACAAATGGAAGTCTGCTATGCTACCTCTAAACAGCAACTATTTACACCTGAATATTTCTTAGGTAAATAAGACTGTGTAACAGCATATTAAGTTTATTAATTGAGCTAGTTAAATACGAATACATAACAACATTATGCATCTAAAGGTTAGTGAAACTTATCACCACTTATCTTCAGGCTACACAATATGTATTTAAGATAATTAATGTAAATTAACCATTTCTTCACACTAGCCGTATATAGGCTAAAGTTTTGGATGGATAGATTTGAACCCCGGATCTCCTGGTTTCCGTCCAGTCGCCATTACCCATTGAACTACCATGGTCAACGTGTCGTCCTGACATTAAATTCCAGGAGATTTTTGGTTCAAATCCCGGCCATGGCACTGAATTTTTCATGTCGATTCTATATACAATATGTATTTTCAATATTTTTGAATTTAAGGATCAAGAGGCTTCTATCATAGAATTTCTCCTGTTTTGTTTAATATTTACATATGAGAGTATTTTTGATGTTTTAGTGTGATTATATGGAATGTTAAAAAGTGTTCTAGCCTTAAGAGAAATATATGGACGGTAAAATTACTTGACACTTTAAGAGATAACTTTAAGAGAGATTGCTATGTTTAGTTTAAATAGTTGAACTACTTGCTTTCGCTCTACAGACATACCAGGGAACAGTTTTGATGTGATCCGGAAAAAAATTTAAAACTTACAGAGTAAAGTCAGAAGTAAAGCAAAGACTAATTACAGGTTTTGGAAACAGTATATATTTCCGAACCGCTGTCTTGTAAACCTGTACTATTTAATTTGTTCGTGCAAAACTTTGGACAGTTACAATATGAGTTGGTTAAGTATTATATGATTTCTTAATATTTTCTTAAATATTGTGTACACTTTACGAATTTACATATCTGGAGGTTATTTTCCAGTGTTTAGGTTTGTACCTATTTTTTTATCTTATATATTTCAAACACAAAAATGTACCCATGCACTTCTGGCCAAGAATAAATGTGTTGCTATTAAAAAGTTAACATCACTGAAAATCTTTGAGAATATAAATGTAACAGAGAAAACATAAGAAGAAGTCACCATGACAATTTTCTTCTTATGAAACTATCAATATTAATCTTTTATCTTCTTACTCTGTTTTTCTGAAGGGTTAGGAAATAAT
Organism: Mantis religiosa; assembly: GCA_030765055.1. Lineage (NCBI taxonomy): Eukaryota > Metazoa > Arthropoda > Insecta > Mantodea > Mantidae > Mantis > Mantis religiosa. The sequence goes on from CM060951.1 coordinate 173,209,991, forward strand.
AAGTGCATAAATTAAACTTGTTTCTTCTTATTTTGCTACTTGCTCCTTACATTTCTCTTTGCTAATCTACGAAATCTATCAGTACGTTTTCTTTTCTTTTTTGGAAATGTACTTAATTAGTTATTCAAATACTCGCCCATACCTGACAATTTATATTTCAATATATGTGGAAACGTTAAATTAGGAAATATATGGATATTATGTACAAGACATCTACTATAAAGGGAGACGATCTAAACACACTTTATTGCAACAGTTGTGTTTTAAAGGGATTCACTGATATATATGAGATTAAAAAAATGGGGCCATTTTGAGGCGAGAAACAAAAATGGTAGCAGATGTTGTTTTCAAATGCTAGTCTTTGGCAATGAAGCCATTAGCTCTCTTGCTCTCCAATATTTCTGTGTAGTGGGTCCGGCAGGTAAGGGCTTCACAGGTTAAAAGATGTTCTTTAGTCATTTCCTCTTCTTTGTTGCACAGAGGACAATTTAAACTTGTATAAATTCCTATTCTGTGTAAGTGTTTGGCCAAATAATCATGTTCCGTAAGTAATGTAAAATTTGCTACTGAAGCTTTACGTGGGATTTCTGGAATAATTTCTGGAGTTATAATTAAAATGTTCCATTTTTTATCTTTGGATTTGTTAGTTATTGATTGGTTTTGTTTGTTTTTATATTTTTTTTTATTAATCTTTTTATATCTTTTTAATCTTTTTTGTTCTGAATTAAATTTGCTCCTTTTTTGGCAAGAAAATCAGCTGATTCATTTCCAGCAATTCCATAATGTGCAGGTAGCCACTGTAATATAATTATTTTCTGTAGTTTTTTGAAGTTGTTGGATCATTTTGTGACATTCTTTAATTTGGATTGACCTCATTTTATATGAACTTATTGCATATAATGCTACTTTAGAATCAGAAAGTATGACAGCATTTTTTAATTTATCTATTCTGTATAGAAGATGTTGGAGTGAAATATGAATAGCCGTTACTTCTGCATCAAAATTTGTTGTGTGGTATCCTCCTGGTTGATAGAATGGTTGATAGTTTGGTAGCAGATGTTTCGCTGTGCCTTTTAAACATCAGCTTCTTGACTTACGTGTTAAAAGTTCTTAAGAGAAGCTGAGTCACGTTATGCTAACATTTTGACAAACACAAAAGTTTAGGGCATTTTATTAAGAGTTTCTGAAGCCTCTGTTTGACCACAGTTAAATATGAATCGATTTCTACTGAATGAAAACGAGATAGCAACCAAATCTACTCCAGCCAATGAAATATGCGACCAATTTATTACAATTATTGTGTTTTAGGTTGAAGAAAAGCCTTTCAAAGGTTTCAACACATGATGGGTTGACTTTTGTCGTGGGATAACGACACCCAATCTTTGGAATACTTGAGTTCAGTTTCTAGGATGTAGACAAGTCAAAAAACAAACCGAATTTCGATGGGTTAAAGGGCACTTCTGCAAACTTAAATGTTACGTTTCACTTCCGTCTTACCTGTTATTAAAGTGCAACTTTGGGAAGATTATGCGGAAGAACCCTTGCGGTACAAATGACGTTGCACCTTGTTAGGAGAGGTGACGTCATTGCTCTTCTGGTTGACTTCCCACACATTACGGCCTACGGGATCAGGTCTACCCACTCGACCATTTCCGAAAAAACACCGGTTGTCCATATTCTCCTAGTCTGACACTCCGCATTTAAAGAGACTCGCACTTTGTTTAGCAGATTCAGTTTCTGATACAAAAATATGATGCATGACCCCTCTTTATTGCCTACTATGAACTGCATTTACGGACTACATATAATGTAACCACAATAATAATAATAATAATAATAATAATAATAATAATAATAATAATAATAATAATAATAATAATAATAATAATAATAATAATAATAATAATAATAATAATAATAATAATAATAATAATAATAATAATAATAATAATAATAATAATAATAATAATAATAATAATAATAATAATAATAATAATAATAATAATAATAATAATAATAATAATAATAATAATAATAATAATAATAATAATAATAATAATAATAATAATAATAATAATAATAATAATAATAATAATAATAATAATAATAATAATAATAATAATAATAATAATAATAATAATAATAATAATAATAATAATAATAATAATAATAAATAATAATAATAATAATAATAATAATAATAATAATAATAATAATAATAATAATAATAATAATAATAATAATAATAATAATAATAATAATAATAATAATAATAATTATTATTATTATTATTATTATTATTATTATTATTATTATTATTATTATTATTATTATTATTACTGTTGTTAAGGTACACCATTAACGTATCGAAAATAAAGTCTTTATTGTTTAATAAAAAGTCTGTGAGAGTATGGCTAAAAATAAACGAAAACTTTTGTTTTGATACTGCATTCATCTTTGAAGCACTAGATTTCAGTTCCTTGTTATTTGGAATCTGGAATCTTAAATTTCATCATATGGTAAACTAAATCTTCAGATGCACACAGACTTGCACATCCGCATTTAAAGACTTCTTTACGTCTCTTTCTGTACGAGTATAATACTCCTCAGTTTTTACTCAAATCATTTATTACATGTAGTGCCCTCGAAGTACCTACATTTTTTGTTCCATTTATAGCCCGCCGTTCTCCAACATATTGCCTGTTATTGACTCGTATACGTTGTGTTGCAGGTACTTTGTACTTTAATCATTAGATCATACACTCATTAGCATCTTAATCATACTTCCAGTCTCTGGGGAAGAGGGGGAATCATCTTGGTTGGAGAAAAATTCCCACTACCAGCCGGGAATCCAACCCGGGGCCCCTCGCACAGCAGGGAGGTGCTCTACCGCCTGATCTACGAGACTAGCCTCAAAGTATTTGTCATAGCAGTTAGTTGAAAAAGTGAAATGGTGTGAACATTCAATCTTAATCCAATTAAGGTACAATATTTAATGTGGGAAAAAATAGTTTATCTCATACTTCTTTCTTAGAGAAAATTAGGAAACCTACGAAAGCCTCAATACACGCTGTTTGACCTCAAACATTATTTTAGGAACTTCTTAGTTTGTTTATTATATAGATAAGTTTGTAAAAGAAGAAAAAAGTTTGCAAATGGTAGCACTTAGGATCTTCAAATGTCTTTGCTTATTCACATGCATGTGTCATATGCTTTCAACAAATTTCATAACAAGACATTTCAATTTGTTTTGAGTTGAGATTTTCAGAGATGTTCTAAGAGGCCACAGAAACGTTATTAAGTAATAGTTATTGCAGGGAGTCTATTAAAAGGAACAAATATTGTGATGCCTTAGCTTAGATTCATAAAGATACAAAACGTTAGACCAGAGTAGCCTGAGAACTATGCTATCTGTATACTCATGTCGGTTTTCTGTTAAGATGAGAAATCATGCTACCTTAACTACAGCTTTTGAACGTGAAGCTATCTTGTGTTCATAGCGAATTTATAACTTTCCTCCCCGCCTTAGAGAGAAGCCCTTTTAATTCCTTTGAGCAGGAAAACACGTCTAATTCTACACGCCACTGGTACTCAGAAACACGTCGTAGCTTTAGACAAAACAGAAGAATGTCACGCCAGCATCTTTTGGTTGACTTGATTTGTCATTGTCAGATAACAAGAGCTGCACGTCGGATACCCATGACTTTGAATAATGATAACGAATTGTTTCGTAGTTTTCTCGTTTGTAGCCTTCTTCCTGTCTTCCACTAATGACAAATGAAAAATAATACCAACTAGCTAGTGGTGTGGATTTTCTTCTTTCACTGATCTGTTCGGAATGTTAATGTTTTAGTCGCCATTTGGTGGTTTTGAAGCATAATTTGGATGTAATCCATTTTGTTTCAAGACGTTTATCTGAAGTTAATATTACTTTGGTACTTATTTCTAATTAAACAATTAACTCTTCAAATTCATAATTCTATTTGCACGATTCACACGTTTTGAATGTGCTATTTTCTTACAAATAGAACGGTGTTCTTTAAAAATTGATTAAAATATTTTGTAATACCAGAATTAGAACGTAGAAATGCATATATAAATCTGCTATCAGAAACAATAAAAGGGAAGGTATGAAATTACGATAATGCTGCTCCAGCAATGCTTAAAAATATTGTGTTGTGCATTTAAATTGCCAACATAATATTAAGTATTACTGAAATGTGTTCTAATTTCATTAACAGGCATGCTCGTAACAGTCAGAAAGCACAATCTTCATCTCACAAGATTGCTCCCATTTGATCAATGAAGATCTTCTCCTATTCGAGAATAAGATTTTATGGAGCAAAAGTAAACGAAGAGGTAATATCATAAGCTTTTATTACAAAGTGCCACCAGCTTTAATTTATATTCAATGAATATACTGACATTAGTAAAATTATTTCTACAAAGGTCAATATTTTGAGGTTAATTTATCATACATTGTTTAAGTATTTGAAATCTTATTTTATGATTCATTTTAATCGTGAAGTAGTTCTAGCAAAAGTGATTTTAAACTAATTAGAGGAAGTCTTGAGCCATGAAGTGGTTGACTTGAAAACCATTCGTGGTGACATATTGGACAGTGAACTGATGCTCAAATGAACCCATGGTCCATAAAGCTTAGTTATACGACAGTCATCTTTTGAGGAGAAACTTCCAGAAGAAACCTTATCCAAGGGTTTCAACTCAGTCAAGATTTAAATTTCGGGTTGTGGCAGAGACGTTATCTCAACTCAGAGATGTGTGTTTCCCTTATATATTTGGCAGTCCTCAGTGTCTTTGTGGTGGGTCTCCCAGTGACTTGTTGATTCCTCTTTTTGTGCCAATTAATCAACTTCAGGATCTTATTATCCTCTGGCCAAATGAGAATGATGGTGTTTACTTCAGCTCGTAGAGGTGAAGGTTGCAATCAGCAAGGTGACATCCCGCATTCTCCAAGAACGAGGCGACAAACACTACACGTATGAATCAGCAAGGGTAGGTGTCAACAGAGGCTCTGTGTTGTGCGCATGCGTGGGCTAAGCTCTTGCACGGTGTGGGTTTCCGATGGGCGGTAGGACGACTGGAAGAAATGATAATAAAAAGAAATTTCCCGATAGCCTGGATCTGTATTCTCGACCAAATATGGCAGGTTGGACGACCTACGCAACGACCCGATCTGTATGCCAGCCCAAGGTGAGTCCGTCACACGCATTCTTCACTCACTTCTGAGCGCTTCTCTCTCTACTATGCACCGGAAGGAATTTACTATCCTTGTGTATGCGTAACCCATAGAATACGTGCATGTCTACCAGATCCTAACGTCATGAGAAAACAAAACAAAATAAGGGAAATATGGGTAGGTTTAGTTTGCGGAATAAACATAATATTTTAAGAAATGAAAGTGGTTAATATTGTTTATGTTTCCCTTTTCTATGAAGAATACTTATCTAAATATGGATGTGGATGTGATAGCTGTGCGATCTTCTCGCGATTTAAATGTCCGCCCGCAAGACTAGCTTCGCATAAAATTGCATTAAAACACAATACGGTTAGCCCTCATTTAAGTGACCGAAGCATTCAGGAGTCAGTCAAGAGTTTGGGAATTCACTAATACCAAACAGCTACAGAAGATTTTAAGGAGAACCTGTAAGATATGTACGAGTACTAAATGTTTTCTAAACGGCATAAAAATATTTAAACTCTCCTTTCTTTGCGTTTCATTTCTTAGTACATTCTCAGATACACTTTTCGGTAAACATAAATCAGTGGAATTGTTTATACCTCCATTTAAGTAACAGTATACAAATAATAACATGATTTTTTTGTTAACATGCTTAATTGTGACGTTATTAAACTAATATTCATCCTTTATAAGTTTCTAAACAAAGAAATTTTAAGCATTTATTTCCTGACAAACTAATAGGATAATTTAAAATATATCTATAAGTTTTAGTACTATAAGTTTTTAAACGTAATTTCATTATTATTAAAAAGTAATAATAAATACATTAGTAATAATATTTCTGGGACTAATTTACAAATATGTATGAAATTTGATCTACACGTTATATCTGCTAGGACACATGAATTAAGAATTCTGTTTCAAAGAAGCGCTTAGTGTCTGCCAACAATAAAAAGTAAGTGAGAGGAATATGTAACTTAATCACTTTTTCTGGCCACATGATGTTTATGCTCGATACGATAAGGAATTGTTTTTGTAATTTATGTCCTCCAACGTTGTCATATCGGACGATGAATGGAATGGGTAAAATGATGCTCAAACGAGCCCGGGGTCCAGAGCTTAGAGTTACCCGATTCGTCTTTCAGGATAAGGGAAAACCCCGAAAAAACCTTATCCAGGTAACTCCCCCTGACCGAGATTCGAACTCGGGACCTCTCGAACGTAAGGCAGACATGCTACCACCACGCTACCGATGCTAGGATGCTAAAATAGACAGTGTTGTCATTTAACTCACCCATACATTATACGTATCACTGCAGTTACTGAAACATGCATTAGATCTGGCAACATGGATGACTTATATGCACTCTCATACACTCATTTCGTAGTAAACAGATCCACTACCAGGAATGTTGCCGCAGAATATTCTGAATGTGATGTTACATCAAGGGTATTCAATACATTTTTACAATCACGTGTGTCTGCCTCACGTTCAAGAGGTCCCGAGTTCGAATCTCGGTCAGGGTGATTTACCTGGATAAGGTTTTTTCTGGATTTTCCCCTTATCCTTAAAGACGAATGTCGGGTAGCTCTAAGCTCCATGGACCCTGGACACATTTGAGCATCATTTCTACCATCTCATTAACGGTCCGATATGACTTAAAGTTGGATGACGTAACTTGACAATAGAAAAAAAAATCATGTGCATTCTGTGATGAGTTCGAATTAGCTGAAAAAGGAGAATAGCTTCTGGTTTGAAAATCTTAAAGTGGAGAATAAAGTGAAGAACTTTTGTGTGTATATTTAACTCTGAACTCTGGATCTGTAACTTCGTGTAAAGTTTAACAACCGCGTTAAAATATTTCTCAAACATTTGGGGAAATGCCCGGAGTATACACATGCTTTATTGCTAGCAACTATTAATTATTTAGGTTTTTGGGAGTTTGAGGGTTCCTTCAGTATGGTGAAGCACCTACTGGACCAGACTTTGTTAGTCCATTAACCTGTATGTGACGAAAGATTCAGGAATTGATACAAGTTCAGAGAAGATACCTACATATTTATTTTTGAATTTAACTTTCGTACCTTATACTTATAAGTATTATGTATTTAATGAAAACCTCGACTTACGCTGCACTAGTGAATCAAACGTTGAATGAGTTGACCTATACACTTTTAGACAAACTTCTCCGGAAGATTTAAGAGTTTAAGGAGCAATGGTCAACATATAAAGTTTGGTTGAATAAAATTAAAGGAAGTTAATTGATAAATGCCTTAAAAATTACGACATATAGGACAACGGCTTGCATTTTAAATCTGCTTGAAATCGGCAAGGATTTACCTATATGCTTTTGTACAATGCCCATTTACATAACAATGAACCGCATTGCATTCATTTCTACACTACCTCGAAATCCAGAAAAAACGCTGTAACGTCCATAAAGGTCAAATTGCACTCACAAGGCCATGTTTCCACGAAAGTTGAGTTCCTAATTAATTTGTGCATTCATTCACTGACTGTGGTTTTAGACCTTGGTTCTTATAGATGACGTTAAACACTTTAAAGCATCAAGTAGAAACCTATTTTGGTGTTTAGTTAATTAGGCGATTCGCAGATTCTTTTTTTTAACCGTTCCGCAGTAAGTGTAACCATTACACGTATGTACTCGGGTTTCAAAGAAGCAATTGTGCTCTATTTGAGAAAACAGTTTTAAGCTTGGCCTTGCATGTGTGTTAAACTACGTTTTTGCAGCTTTTTTCAGTTCTATTTTTAAAATAAACACAGCGAGTCTTTTTGAGTTCTTAAAATAAACACAACGAGTGCTTAAAATTTGTTCGTTATGCAATCGCAGATAGATTTTAAACTGATAAGAGGTTTGCATAATGCGAAGAGGCAGATGGAGACTTAAGATATTTCATTATATGTTTCATAGATGTAAATTACAAATACTGTAATAATCAAAGATGGCAGTAGCTTGAACTCAAGAGAGATTGAAAATATAATGAACTATTCCTATTCCTATCTGCCAAATTATACGATTGTAATGACTGCAATAAGCTGAAATCACCTGAAGGTATTTTTAAAAATAATTTGTTGAAGAAACGACGGAAAAGGTCATGTGAATGCAACACATCAGAATTTTGTTTTATTTTCAGCCCTTCTGTTTATATTTGGACAGAAAGATAGACGGATGAACTGATCTTCCCATCTCCTTTGCCTTTCACATACATCATAATTTTTTAAAAAGTTTTCTATGAAGTTTCATGTCTTTTTAATAAAATATTAATAGTCACTGTTTTAGATCATGTATGTTAGATCCTAGGTAACGTTAAGTTTTTCGAAACTACTCTATTTTAAAATTACAGTTTTTAAGGCACTTAAACTTTTAGTGTAAAGAAAAACAAGACTAAACTTGCAAGAAATTTAGTGCCCTGAAATGAAGAAAGAAAATAAAACAGAAAAAGAAAGGAGAACATGCTGTAATATATCGCTCTGTTGGATGTAATTTTTGTTTGTTTACTTGCACTATTTTTTATTAAGTATGAGGTTTTACAATAAGTGAATTCCTTATTTACTGCTTAATGGTCAGTTATACGCCAAATTTGGCTATCTGAAAAGCAGGTAATATGTTTAATTATTAGTAAACCGAGCGTTTGTTATATGAAGATAAGCTGATGTTTCAAGTTTCGGTAGTAGAAAAAAGAAGCAGTTTCAGTAATCTGGAAGTGAATGTGTATGAACTATTCTCAGGCCTGAATCCTTCATTATTGCGAAATACGTTAGAAAAAAATTATATACATTCACAAGCTTTTCTCTATATTGACAACCTCGCATCTATCCGTAATATACTTATATTACAGAATCAAATAAAGATCTACGCATTCCTCACCCCGTACTATTTAAGCCGGCGTGCCCCAGGGTAGCGTCCTTGCGCCTCTTCTTTACAGTCTATATACTGCTGACATGCCTGAACTTCCTGCAACAAGTACCGCACTATTTGCTGACGATACAGTCATCTTTACCTCGCATTTCTCTATTGAAACTGCAGTTGCAACCCTACAATCTTCCCTGGACATTTTCCTGCACTGGTTATCTCGCTGGCGTATCGCACCTAATCCAAGCAAATTTCTTCTTAAGCTTTTCACCTTGCGCAGGCCTACTGCCCCGGCAAATATAGGAATCTATAACACTGAAGTCCCCTGGTTACCTTCTGATTGTGCAGTCAAATATCTTGGCGTCCATCTTGATCGTTGACTGACATGAAGTACACATATCAAAAGCAAGCCTATGCTCGTCTTCACAGGTTGTATCCCATCCTCAACCGCAAATCCTCTTTAGGAGTCGAATGTACGCTGCTACTATACAAGAGTATTCTACGACCACTTCTATATGCCAGTCCTGTATGGGGATGTGTTTCACCTACTCATATTCACCAACCCCAGGTGTTTCAAAACAGAATATTACGATTGTCTGTGAACGCCCCGTGGTACATCCGGAATGCACAGCTGCATAGAGAATTGGACATAGCATTGATGAGTACATCTCTACAACGACAAGCAGATTCTTTGCTCGCCTACCTTATGTATCAGATGCTTTATTCTTCCTTGATGCTGCACCAAGACTGAAGGCACGCTTGCCACAGAACATTTTATTTCTATAATGTTTATTTATTATGTAATGAAGAAGTTATTTAATTTATACTCACACTAATCAGACCAGTTTGTTTGAGGACTCTAATATGAGTATCCTCTATTCCTGTATACTTTAATTTTATTATGTAATTATGTATATATCTCCAAAATTTATATAGCACCAACTGTGCTGAGCAATTGAAATAAAAATTAAAAAAAAAAAAAAAAAAAATAAAGATCTTCTCCTGTCCACGTTATGTCATGATATATTTTGCTCAGAGGTGATTTCAAACTAAGCAATATTCGAAAACAGCATTTAAATGTTTATTTGAAGGAACAAGCTGCGGAGATGGAGAGAAAAGAAAGGGACGAAGAAAGTTGGAATCGCGAACGATTAAGCATATCCATAGATGACGCAGTCAAGACATATTTCAATATGAAATATTTCAAAAATAGCCAGTACTACAAGTTAAATGAAATAGAATGTGTATTTTAATAAGCTATACATTTTTGCTGCAAAAGCTTTTCGTCTATATTTTAAGATATCCTTGTAATTCAATTATAAAGCATTCAGTCATTCAAGATCCACAGGCTATGGCAGAAAATTCAAGATAAATGTTTTATTTCTCATGACGATATACTAGGCACAAGATACTTTAGTATAAACATTAGCATATTAAAAAGAAAGAATCAAAACTAACAAAAATATCCTATGCAGAGTGTAAGTTATGTGGGCGATAAATCGACCAATATGGGAGTCCGCCTCTGTAGCATAGGTGGAGTGTGTCTGCCTTAACTACAAGGGGTGAGTATCTGGATAAGGTTTTCCCTAGGGTTTGCCTTATCTTGGAAAATGAATGTTAGGTAGCTCTAAGTTCTTTGGGCGCTGGGCTTATTTCAGCATCATTTCTCCCATTTCATTCATTCTCGTCTGATATGACTTAACTTTGGAGGACCTTTACACCTCTCAATTGTAAAGCTGTTTTGCGAGACCATAAGTGTTACCTATCGTAGCTCCTCACTTTCTAGGTGATGCACACATACACGACCCTTTCCCTAAAGATGCTATTCTGTATGTGTGTGTCTGTGTGTGTGTGTGTGTGTGTGTGTGTGTGTGTGTGTGTGTGTGTGTGTGTGTGTGTGTGTGTGTGTGTGAGCCTAGATAGTGAACTTTCGATGCAGCCACACTTTTGGTTTAAATACAATGCCTCCTCTGATCTACTTCAGACAGATTTAGAGAAAGTAAATATTAGATTTTTGTATTTGAGGTAACGTTTTCATAATATTTCGTTGTGCAAGAACAGTCAACATTTTGCTATATCTTTTGATTTTGGGTTTCATTTTGTCTTCATAAGATATTTATTTGCTCACACTGCGGTGATAGGCATCTGTTTTAGAACGGCACACATTTGATTCCCGTACGTTGTAATCCTAAATTATTATATGTTGATCTCAAATCTGCAAACACTCGATTCCTGTTGCATTAGTGAATCTCACTCTGAATGTTGCACCGACAACACTGTCAAGATTCTCAAGGTTACAGTCTGAGAAGGTAGCGGGGGGGGGGGATGGCAGTATGACAAATTATTCCACTTTCCGTAAGAGAAAGAGAGAGAGAGAGAGAATGTTTTGCACACACTTCGAGGTATGAACCCTCACCCACGCGAGTCGGTAGGTACCAAGGCGGACTGGTATTGGCTTGAACCTAGAGCCCTGAAGCTAAACAACCTACGTTTCTGTTATTTTAAATACCTTCGGCGATAGAGATCGATTGGCAAAGACGAGATTTTATTTTAAATGCTTATGCAAAGCGTATGCCTGGAAGAGCAAATGCATTGTAAAGGAATAAAGCTAAACTTAATGGACGTCTAAAGCGATTCGACTGGAAAAAGTTGCTACGGAAAAGGATTAGCTTTGGAATAAATTAATTAGCAGTATATGGGATTTGTGGATTTAATCTGAGGATTAATTTTAAACATATAGACAGTTATAAAACATCCTGGAAATTCTCTTAGAAAGGAAAATAAAACTACAGGTAAATGCACTTTTATAAATTAAAATATCAATATACAGGTGATTCGTTTGAGATGTCAGAAAAGTAAAACGTTATATTTATGAAGTTAATGTACATATCTGTTAGTAATTTTCTTTAATGTAAGCGGGAAGGTTGGGAGTTAACAAATGAGTGATGTTTCTAGTGGCATGACAACGTTATCGTGCAAAGAAAACAAAACAAAATTGCCGTAAACGCTTCATATGAGCGAGCAGTTTGTGATCCCTAAATTACACGAACATGGGATACTGGGCACTATCATCTATTAACAGGATGGCGCTCTATCGCATGGGGCTCTCATAGTGCGGAATTGATTAAATCAGCTATTCAACGATCACTGGTGCAGCCATGATGGATCCATCCCATGGTTTAACTCCAGGTTTAACTCCTCCAGTTTTTTTGGGAGATTACAGCAGCTTATCAGAATCACTCCAGAAATGCTGCAAGCCACGTGGCGCAAAATGGGTGCGAAGTATGAGCTGTTGTTTTCACTATCTGCTGAAACTTTAAAAGAGGACTGTGATAGCTTTGTTTACTATTTCATTCTTATTAAAACAGATTAACGTTTAAAAATATAGCTTTGTAATATTATATCACAACTGCTTAAGATGTATCAATTTTGTTTTTAAAAGTTAGGAAACTATTTTGTCAGCGAGAAATCTTTTTTATTGGTCAAACCATTATGGCGTCCCAGCAGTCACTGAAATGCCTTTGTTGTTTGTTTACGACATGCATGTGAGGCAAATCTCCATGGAGATTTGAGGATCAACAAAAAAGAAGATCGCGACTGGTAGTTAACTCATGAACTGGTGATTCAGCGGATGTTTCGACCAGTGTTAACAACTAATTTAAACAATGGAACCTTAAAATTACCATATAAAAGAAGTAATTTGTTTGTATCAGGATTTTTGAATGGTGATTAGTTGATTTCATAGTATTTATAAATGTTTAGCAGATTTCAAAAGGTAAAATATATTTATCGCGGCTGATATATTTCTCTATAAACTGTGATTGCAGTCTGCACAGAAGCAAAACTTAACAATGAGGTAAATTAATGCATTTGTGCATGTAATTGCAGTATTTCGTACTAAAGGACAACTGTAATTAATTTTAATTAAAAATTTTAGCAGAAAAGACGTAATTTTTAGGTTCTTAGTAATTAATTATTTCAAAATGTTCATTATAATGTATAGAAACCATAATAGTTATTTTTTAACATGGATATTATGGGTAGAATAAAGAAACCTGCTCTTAAATGTATTGAGAATTACATAGGCTATAGTTAAAACGGCATACATCTGCAGATTACACTCATTCGTTTTGCGTTTTACTATTAAGGATAAATATGTCATACTTTCAAAAATGGAGTAATATTTTATACCCATTGTAATCACTATTCAGAACCCTAGCTTAAAAATATTGGAAGGAATGTACAAAAACTGAAATTTCTTTTAGTTATCCCAGTCAAAGGCGTATATATCTACTCACCTAATCTACACCTTATCTACACTTTACATACAAAATCTACAAAATAATTGCATTATAAACAAGCAGTTTTCACCAAGCTGAAATATGTAAAAGAGCTTAAACTCTAACCTTTAAAGAATTTATGTTCTTCTATCTTTTGAAATCATTGAACTAACACCACGTTATGTAAATTTATTTAACATATAGTTATTTCTTTAGTAAAAGTACATATTTTAATGAAATTGCTATTGTAATTTAAATTCCGTAAAATTGTTACTTTACAGTAGACAGTTTTGAGAAAATTAAACAGGATCTCAAATTTAAGATGTGTAGTGGATATAGTTGGATATATGGATTTTTTTTTCATCCATTGGACTGAAGCGAAAGCTTTTATGACTAAAATATTTCTACAAGTAGAAATTTTAATGCAAATTCTTTATTGATTAAGTTTGCGAGAGTGATATCTGTTTTAGCGAAAAGAACAGCCAATAGACACTAAGAGTATTTCGAAAGATATCTCAGACCTTAGCGTGTAGGCGGACAGAGTAACCCTAAAATGAAAAGTTCGAGCAAATTCTATTGATATTTCAAAAACCTTAACATAGGACACTTTTTCGAAAGATTTTATTTTCCCGAAAATAGTACATATTTTTAATAAAAGTTCATGAAAAATGAAGTGTATATACTAAACTTTTTGGGAATAACCTTTGAAGCCTTATTCGTTCTGAGTAATTTATATATAACTGGTAAAGTGTAAAGGATAAACAAAAACTTTGTACAATGTAGATCTTAAATACGTTGTTTTTGGCATTAAGCGTTTGCGAAATATTTGTTATTGTTCTGAAATTTCAATTACTTTACACCTTTCTCAACTGCAAGTTGCTATTCGTATTTTCTTCTTTATTTAGCTTTTATGCAAAGATAATACAATTTCAAACCATCACATATCGATGGGTTTTAGAAAGAATTTACTAGCACTTTACCTTACTATATTTTTCTTATAACTACAATGAAATGTAAAGATAAGTGTATTATAATTCATTAGTTTTATTTGATTAAAGAAACATTAATGAGCTTTTATAAGAAAAGGTTGTAGAAATAAGAGAAATTGATGTCAATGGAACATATCAGATTTCTTTGTACGCTACATTGCAAATGCACTAGGGCATTGCAGTTTTTTTTATTACATAAATGTGCTTTACTACTGCGTGACTTCCTGAAAACAACGAGATTCTGAGAGTAGCTACTGGTTCGGTAGGATCCAGGATAGCTACCCACAGAAAGACGTGCAGAGGCGATTATCGCCTACACGGGTTTACAAACCGCCTCGACCCAGAAGAAGAAAAACCAAGAAAAGGTGTTCTTTTTGGAACTAGCTCATGTTTGACAGCTTTACAGCCAGATATTGCCTTTATAGCACAAGGTGTTAAAATCCCACACAACCCTATCTAATTTTACAACTTTGATGGTTGCACATCCTGACTCTTAATTTTATAGCGCCTCTTGCTTCATTATAACATTATTGCACCTCTCAGAAAATAAGCTTTTATTATACTAATCTAAATGCAACGAGATGAACTGCCTTCTTTGGTTAATTCTACTGAAGCGATGAGTGCTTTTAGTAGGGCCGTAATAACATTTTAGAAGGGTGTTGACATATCCATTACATTTTCAGCGCTATATATAAATGTTAGAGAAGGCTCTAATAGATATTATAAAAAGGAACCAACAAAAATAAAATTAAGAGCGGCTAATGCTAAATAATTTTGACACGGGGAAAAATAGTGGCTTCAGGTTGCAAAGATCTCATCATTCGGCTAAAAGGAACTCATACGCAGCACATTCCACCCTCACTCATCCCATTGATGACGCCCTCTGTGGGCAGAGGTAAAAGGTGCAGTGGTCGGCTGGTAGAGATTCTTGGCGCGGTAGCGGACTGTTGAGTGGACTTTATACGACTCAAATTTAATGAATTGATTTAAATATAGATGTTTTTAAACCTTAAGAAGAGAGGCTTATACTTTGTAGAAGAACAAAAAGAGTATTTTTAGCTCAACATAGTCAAACAAGTAAATATACTTGCAGTATTTTCCAGCCATTTGCACTCGTGCATTTGAGGTAAGCTTTCATAAAAAAAACAGACAAATGAAGGTCGACCTGCTGTCAAACGAGAAGTCGTTAATCGAGTTAAAAGAGGAGTTACTGGGCATTTGGCATGCAACTAGATCTGCAGACTTCGAATATTTGAAACTCAGTGTGGGAAAGAATTCTTCTTGTAAAACACACCAAAGTCGCATTGTCATAAGAATTATTTAGATCAACATCTCTGCAACGTGTTTACTTCACTTCGGCGTCTTTCTTCATGAATTCTAAGACAACATTTGTGTTTTGTTTTCGTTTTACACCGCGTTGAATAGCTTACTTTGTAAAGATATGAAAAAGCATACTTAAACATTGGTTAGCATCTTTTCTAAAATACCTCACTGGCAGATATTTGTTTTGTTATTTGTAAGATCTGAACACGGCGCAAAACTCTTTGTCACTGAGAATGTGGGTAATCAAATGGTAACCTCGTAATTCACTTTAGAGGTTATGAACTCATCATATTAATTTTATAAGAGATATAGTTATCTTACATCTGTCAAATGGGAAAAGTTTAATTTAGCAAAAATAAAAAAGTACAGTTTTCTTCAAATTTATAACGTTCTCTCACTGAATTGTAATAGGACTTGTTCAAATTTCTGAAGTCTTTACTTCAAAATATTTTTTTTGACATCATGTTACTACTAGTAACTAATAAGATGCTAGAAAACGAAATGAAAGGTCCAAAACTATCACACTAGTGTTATTAGATATAATTATTGATTATTAGTTAGGAAAAATAATGTGATATCACCACAACAAACTTGCGCCGTAGCGTAGTGGGCTCCTGGCCACGGAAAGCGGCCCGGGTTCGATCCCCCCATGGGGTGCGGATTTTAAGTATCAGGTATAGGGCCGATGACCACTCAGTATCGTGAGGAAATTGAGGAGAGCGGCTCTGGTCACGAAAACCAACGTTCCGGCTGGGGGATGCATAGATGCTGACCACATGTCCTCCCCGTATTGGTTGGATGATCACCCCCCTCTACCTTGCATAAGTGGGCGTGAGGCCGGAAGTCGGGTTGGTAGGCCCTGGCCCTCTTAGGGCTGTCGCGCTAAGGTTTTATTTATCACCACAACAAAGACAGTCTGAAGATGACTACAAAAACCGAGGATTGTAGCCTTGGTCAATTTAAGTTCTTGGAGGCTTTGTTCAAAGTTAATAAACATTATTTTTTGGTTGAACTGTTTAAAATGCAAGCTCTTCTAATGCTGCTATTTGTGTAAAGTTTAAGAAAAAGAAGCAACAGGTAATATCTAGTGCTTCTCGTTCATTCCAAGGATATCTTCTTCTTGCCTATTCTCTGTCACGATAATTTTAGTCAATTGCTTGTGCCAGATCTTATTTGTGCTGAAGAAACTTGTTTCTACTAATGTATGGTCAAAGAATGAGACGGCAAAATAAGCATATATTTTATATTAATAGGATGCAAAGAGATAAAGAAAGACTATGTTTACGGATTATTTATAAAATTTCATTGCCCAACTTAATTTGCAAATGAAAGAAGTGCTTAAAATTTATGCACTACAATTTGCATTTCTTTTGTTGTTTGTATTTTACAGAACATTCCAGTGAAATTGTTTGCATGTGTAGCAAACTGCAACGGTTATTTTGTAAATAACATTTCCTCCTTTTTGGAATTTAATACGAACATTTATATCGTAGCTAACACTATTTTAGGGTCTTTCAGAACAGAGATGCTCGTCTAAAAAGCTCACGATTTTTGATTTCTATGTAAATATGCTACTCTGTCAGTACGTTTTGCAAGTAGGTACATATATGTCAGGAACGTAATGCCTGTCAATACAGTCTTGTTTATGGTATCCTGCATTTAAGTTATTGCCGGCACGAAGGCTAATGAAAAATCGTTTCTGTCTTGATTTTAATGAGACCTGATTCTTGAGTACGGGTGATCAAATGTTACTCAATTCGAATGTCCATGGTTCTGATTTACATCTCCTTTTATGGGAACCAAAGGCGAAAGTTGCAGCCCGTAAAAGAAACCGATTGAATATATATTTTTCAGGTTTTCAGTTAGCCATATGTGTGCACACACACGCACGCACATCACGAGGACTTCCTCATTCGTAAGCTCAGCACACGCATGAAACAACTCTACGTGAGCACAAAGATAATTATTTTGTGCGAAACTAAGGGATCTGAACTTGCAAGGTAATGTCACTGTGAAAATGTTAAACCACGTAAACAACTAGAAAAATAATAATATGATGATAATAACAACAATAGTAATTAATAATAATGATATAACAATAAGCTACTACTTTTCATTGATCTCCATTATATGAAAAAGAGAGAATATGAATTATATTGGTGAAAAAAACGAAATAATGAAAGGAAAACTTGGAACAGTGAGAAAGAGAAGTAAAACTTATAAAATTTTGTGGAGGGGGATGGAAGCACGCCAGTAAATGAACGGAACTAAAAACAGCAGGAACTAGAAATATGTTTAGAAGAGTTTGAGATTTGTAGTGTAAGATATGAATTGAAGCTGCGATTCTAGGACAGCTAAGCAGATTACAGGAAATGCAGAAGTCACCTCGGCCAAGTGTGGAAAATGTTTTCGTCTCTAGTGAAAAATAGTTTAGGAATTTGTTTTGGCGAGAACAAAATTTAGAGACGCACTTACTATTTACTGACTATTATAAAGCTTTTGACAAAGTATCACGAATGATACTGTGGAAAATTTTAAATAATAGAGGCATACCTTTACAACTAATTGAAGTTATAAAAAGTATGTACATTGACACAAAAATAAAAATAAATAAAAGAGAACCAGTAATAGTTAATGGTGGCGTAACACAGGGTTGTCCTTAATCAACCACACTTTTTAATTTGTATGTTGACGAAATAGTAAGGATTTGGTCGAATAAAGTCAATGGAGGCATTAGTGTATCAGGAGCTAAATTGAAAACTATGTTGTATGCAGATGATCAAATAATAATGGCCACAAATGAAGATGACCTGCAGAAAATGCTGTATAGTATAGATAAAATTGCTACAGAATATGGAATGAAAATATCAGCAAATAAATCCAAAGCCATGGCATTTAAAGGAATTAATCCAGTAAGATAAAAATAGTGTTAGATAACATAATAATTGAGCAGAAATCACACTTTAAGTATTTAGAATGTAATGTCTCGTACCAAGGGGAAGCTGATATAATAGATAAAATAAATAAATTTAACTATATAACAGGCACAATAAAAAGAACATTAAAAAATAAAGCAAGAAAGGACTCTATAATAAAACTATAGAAAACAATGGCAACACCAACTCTGATCTATGGATCAGAAACAGGGACACTAACAAAAAGAAATAGTACGAGAATACAGTTATCAGAAATGAAATTCATAAGAGAAATAGCTGGATATACCAAAATTGATAAAAATCGTAGTCAGGATATTAGGACAGAATTAAAAGTAGAAGAAATAAACCATACTATTGAAAGAAATAGAAATCAATGGAAAGAAATGTTCAGAGGATGAATAATAACACAATACCAAAAATAGCCTTAAACTATAAACCTATAGGAAGAAGAAACCAGTGAAGACCGAAGAAAAGATGGGCAGACCAATTTGGAGCCGGAACGGGTTAAACAATCCAAAGCCGTGAGGTAGAAGAAGAAGAAAAAGAAGTTTTGACGCGTACTTTAAGTTTAAGTAGCTAGTTATTTAAACGATAATAGAGAGGGTGAAAGAAAAGAACAAAAGAAAGGAAGGGGGAAAATGTCATTATGTAGACCTGAATCAGTAGCAATAACCGAGGTTTCCAAACAACAAAGCTTGGCTTCTCACAACACGATGTATGTAGATAACATTTACATTTATTGGATTTGTTGTTGCTGTAATTTACGTCCTCCAACGTTAAGTCACATCGGACGATAAATGCAATGGGCGAAATGAAGGTCAAATGAGCCCAGGGCCCAAAGAGCTTAGAGTTACCCGATATGCGTCTTTCAGGATAAGGGAAAGCCCTGGGAAAAGCCTATTACAGGGGACTCACCCTGACCGAGATTCGAACTCGGGACCTCTTGAACGTGAGGCAGACATGCTACCATCTACGCTACCGAGGTGGGCTACATTTATTGGAATTAAGTTCTAATGCTTTAAAAGCTATATCCAGCTCATTTATTTCTTTTCTTTTTTGCCAATAGGTCCCTTACGAATGAGAATTAATTCACAAATTTCATTCGTAAGTCCACAATGTATTGGTTTTATGTGTACCTTTTTGTTTAATTTTTTAAAAAAATGTTTCTCTTCATCTCTTATTTTGGGCTTTTAAAGTTTGCGGAATATATCGTTGAATAGCAAAAACAAAGAATTCATGCCACACAAAAAGGGGAACATTTATTTCTTTTACAGCTGTGGACTAGTATGCAAAATTTTATGGCGCTAAAATTCTTACATTTTGGGAAGAAAACGCTCTGAGCATGTCAATAGCCAACAAAACAACAGTGTTTGTGTATATAACTCATATTCAAGCCCACCAAATTGCTAGTCTTTTAAAATGATGTGCAGGAAATTACCCATCTATACTTATTTAATAGGATCAACAAACTGAGGATTTCATTTCATCTATCGAAAATTCCTGCAGATATATTCTTAACAATGATAAAGGGTGGAAGCTAGGATGAACAGCACTACCCTACTGATGGATTCAAAAGCTTTATACATTTATTTCAATTTATTTACAGCATGTGGTTCGACTGTTAAAAAAGTGGTATTTTAGGTGCTCAAAACGTATTATATACGTATTCGTGTATATCTAAATCATGTCCTCCATCAATACATGCAGGACATCTTGGCCTAGCAGTGTTATCACCCCTAGGAAGAAGGAACGAGGCGAAGGGAGGCCACAGGCTAACAAAGAGTGGAGCCAGCGAAGCCTCAGATATGCATAGGGGTCCCTAAATACAGATAGATTGTTACCCGGCGCACTACCGAAGCTTTTCAGCACTACTCAGAGAGAAGGTGACGAAGTGACCTGGGCTGCAATTTCCAGGTTCCAGGGAAGATTTACAGATCGCACGCATCTGCACCATCTGTCCGCATACACCGGAAGTACTGACAACCAAACTTGGAAGATAAGGGAGTGGAATGAGAAAGGTAAAGGGAATTCTAGGATTAGGGTATTTACTCCAGCATTCGTCTAGTGACATGAGAAATCATGGAAAAACTAGTGGGTGGGGCCAAACCCGCGACCTTCTGAATGCACACATTACCACGTCGCCACCTCGTGTGCTATAAATAACTGCAGTTCATAAAGTTTTGAGCATTTAACTTTCGTGGAGTTACCAAAAAGGAAGAAATTATAAATAAAAATACAAAGAAACAGGCTCAATTACTTTTAAAAGTAACATGGAAGTAATTAATTATTCATCTTAAAACGATCACTAGTCCAAACAACTGGCTTCTTTCTTTATTTTCTCGACTTTTTTTGCAAAAGCAATCAAATCACAACTTTTTTGTGGGGTACCTCAATTACCTGGCGATGGATACGCCGCCATTTGCTAAGCGTTACTCTTAACATTTACCCGACCACAAGCAAGAAAGAATGTTAACCACCAACATTTTATGATCCTTGTGGCTCAAAGCATTGCAATATTGGCTCCTCTTCCTGAGGAAATAATATCGACACAAACAACACAGCTATTACAGGTTAAGTATAGAAACATGACTGCGGAATTTTACGGCCCATAGTTACAACTTTGGCTACCATTGTTTACCTTAATTAAACCTTGCTTTAAGTTGCCGGCTTGGCCTATACACTAGTGCAGTGGTTCGTTTCTCTTTTGTGTGTAAACGAAACCTGGTTAAATGCACTGCAATTTATAATTGTGGCACCTTAAACGACGTACTTGCTTGTTAGCAGAGCTGAGACCATTCCCCCCACTGTATGAAAATAAATAAATAAATTCTACAACGTAAAGCAACAATAGCATATACAGTTTATTACACTTACAGTACTGTCGAGTTCTTTTGGTTTCCTATAAGATTTTTCTTTATTTAGGTACTGTTGCCAGGAACTCCTAAGCCACACACCCGCCATGGGTGAGTCTATTTTTTACAGGTTTCAGTTCAAGTCCGACACACTCGCTTTAGCCCATGAACAAAGGCCAAGTCCAGTTGAGAGGTGAAAGGAGGGGAGTACAGAAACATTCACCTGAGTGATTGGAAGGAATGCCTCGCAACGACTGTCCGCACCAACCCCTTAGGAGTCCGTCTCGTGTTGGTCTGAATTCAAAAGTCTATAAATGAACCTGTGAATAACATGGGTTAATTCCAGATTCAGGAGGGAAGGAAAAGGGAGGAAATAAGATAAATATTAAAAGGAGTGTTAGAACCAGTTAAGGGTCGGGGAGAGGGGACTGGGAGTGAGAGAGGCAGTTTAATATATCCTTACCAACATAAACCCTGTGATTCCATGTGATCGAAAACACTTGACTTTCAGGTAGTTGATAAGTAAAACTGAATAATACCAAGGTAATGCAATCTCAGAATTTGTTATCGTAATGAAGTTTTTGAGTGACAATATAGATTAAAAATGAAGGTACAGATAATAAAATAAACTCTTTAACAAGATGAAACAGAAATTAGCGCAGTCTCCCTGACATAATGATGATAATAATAAATAATAATAATAATGATAATAATGATAATAATAATGATAATAATAATAATAATAGTAGTAATAATAATAATAATAATAATAATAATAATAATAATAATAATAATAATAATAATAATAATAATAATAATAATAATAATAATAATAATAATAATAATAATAATAATAATAATAATAATAATAATAATAGTAGTAATAATAATAATAATAATAATAATAATAATAATAATAATAATAATAATAATAATAATAATAATAATAATAATAATAATAATAATAATAATAATAATAATAATAATAATAATAATAATAATAATAATAATAATAATAATAATAATAATAATAATAATAATAATAATAATAATAATAATAATAATAATAATAATAATAATAATAATAATAATAATAATAATAATAATAATAATAATAATAATAATAATAATAATAATAATAATAATAATAATAATAATAATAATAATAATAATAATAATAATAATAATAATAATAATAATAATAATAATAATAATAATAATAATAATAATAATAATAATAATAATAATAATAATAATAATAATAATAATAATAATAATAATAATAATAATAATAATAATAATAATAATAATAATAATAATAATAATAATAATAATAATAATAATAATAATAATAATAATAATAATAATAATAATAATAATAATAATAATAATAATAATAATAATAATAATAATAATAATAATAATAATAATAATAATAATAATAATAATAATAATAATAATAATAATAATAATAATAATAATAATAATAATAATAATAATAATAATAATAATAATAATAATAATAATAATAATAAAAAATAATCCTCTTCAATAGGGTGACCTATGAACAAAACGATAACTTTGCTAACTTCACATTTAAGTTTCTTTTTCTTATAATTTAATTGTCATTTAATCTTCATATCGGACGATGAATGGAATGGGTGAAATGATGCTGAAATGAACCCAGGGTCCATAGAGCTTAGAGATACCCGACATTGGTCTTTGAGGATAAGGAAAACCCCGGGAAAAACTTATACAGGTAATTCACCCTCACCGAGAATCGAACTCGGGACCTCTACGCTACCGAGCTGGGCAACTTCACATTCAGCATGAGCATGTTCGAGAGATAAAAATGTAGTTTATAATCCATATAGGTACTACCAAATAGTACGAGATAATCTGTAAACATAGAAACTAAGCACTGTTTTGCAAAATAACAAACGGTAGCAATGCTGCAATATAAATATATTCAATTTTTTCTGCTGGAGCCACTGTAATGACCGATACAGCCCTATTTCTCCAAAAAATACACTCATACAGAATGGGTAATAACACCGGTTTCTCTGCTGGAGCTCCAGCAACTTAAGGAGAGAAGGGAGGGGGTAACAAACTGGAATCTTGTTACGTTGCTTGTTTGTTACTATTTCCCTTATGTAGAAACTACCTTAATAGAAACTGAATTATAAGTATCCATTGTCCAAATATGAAATGTCAGGACATCAGTATCATTTTTTCCCCATTGAAATACTATAAAATGTAGCATTTCAGATAACCCTATAAAATAAAAAGTCGTTACTTTACAGGCTAACTTCTACCATTAAAAATCATCTCACAAAATATGTATCATGATTTTTAGGTTATATACGAGGCCAAAAAACAGACTGCTGTGGAAGTTTGAAGGAACAAAGACGAGTTCCTTTCTCTTTTCACTCATTTTGTACTCTAATAATATCGTATTCTCCATGTAGCGATACCAACGACACGATTAGTGCAACACGCGGCAATATATTTATGTCAAAGCCTAATTAATATACACAACAATTTGACTTACCGCGCAAGTTTGGGCGAAAACATACGCCTTTTGGTAGTACTTTTTAGTTCATTTGAACTAAGTTGTGTAACTCTGGATGTTTAAGTATTTTTCGGCGAAAGAATGGGGTTCTCTTCCTCAAAAATGCACATATTATTCAGTGGATGCTTACATATTTTGTGGTAAAAGTTAGAATTTGTGCTAGTTCTCTACCATATTGTCTCACCCTTGCAAAAGTGTTTGGCGCTTAGGACAAAAGTTTTTATTACTGTTTCTCAAAAACATTGTTCATTGTGAATTATCCCTGAAGAGAAATGTATCCTATCTGAAGAAGCGTAGTTTACGTGATGCTGCTTTGAATCTGATTGCTTACGATAAAGTGTGCATCAGTAATGCATAATGAGTTGGCCCATGAGTCATAGTTTTTTTTAAGTGAAAGTTTTGCATGCAAAATAAAATGTTTTGGCAACGCATTTTATGTTACTCGATTGAGAAACTGTTTATTATTTGCTCTTTTCAGGTTAATAAGATAGATTGTCATTTCCACAACGAAGAGCATTTTTGACACTTTCTGCATTTTTACATTTAATTGACGTGCCAAAATAATTTATAATTTTCTGCGAAACACACTTAAAAATCTTAAGTCTTTCCTCTATGCAAAGTCACGTGTGAAATTAAACCCTCCAGTGCTTGAAGATCTTCTGTTCTCACGTACTGTTTAGTGGAATATTCTGGTTAGTGTTAAGGAAGAATAAAGCTGTTAGTAACTTCTTATTATTTTTGTCTATGTTAAGGATTCCAAAATTAGTATTAACATTAACAACAAACACTAAGTAATTTTTATATATTCTTCATTTTAAATTTTATTAATAAATTTGGATAAAAGCTTTAAAAACCTATATAAATTCATATTTTGGAAATATTTCTTTATAATTTCATATTTTGGCAACCTCCTTTTGCCTGTTTCTAGTATCATAAAATTAATGAGAGAGCAAGATAAACACCTGGTAAATTAATCGATCAGTGATAGAGGATAAAAACGAAAGAAAATAAAGAAAATAATATAACGTCGAATACATGCTTTGTCCTGCTGCAATTTCCTGCTCAGTTGAAAGAGCTGACTTTACAGAGTTCGTGACCAAAGTTACAATATGCATTTATTTACTATCTACTTTCTTAAAAATAAACGTTTTACAAATGTCAGTTTTATTATTATTATTATTATTATTATTATTATTATTATTATTATTATTATTATTATTATTATTATTATTATTATTATTATTATTATTATTATTATTATTATTATTATTATTATTATTATTATTATTATTATTATTATTATTATTATTATTATTATTATTATTATTATTATTATTATTATTATTATTATTATTATTATTATTATTATTATTATTATTATTATTATTATTATTATTATTATTATTATTATTATTATTATTATTATTATTATTATTATTATTATTATTATTATTGTATTTTAACATTTCAAACTTATATTTTTTCTTTCATTAACAACCTTTTTTCCTATTCCTTTAGAATTCACTGATATAAATATTAAATGGACTAAGTGAAACCGAACAGCCTTGTTAAGCTCCTCGTCTTATTTGAAACAAGTATAGTCATTTCTTGGCAGTTGAGGGCTAATACAAGAATCTTATTATTATAGACGATGTCGATTCTGATTGAATCCCAAATAGACCTCGAAATGTTGGCATATTAGCTTCAGTTAATTGTGAAATATATGAATTCAAAATTTTAATAAATAAATAACAAATAATGGCACTTATTGGTAAATATGGAAATACTTTAAAATTGCATAATACGAATTTAGAAGACAAAATATCCAAATTTATATACGAGCCATAAAATATCTTTGTAGGAAAATAAGGAAGAATAAAAACCTGAAATCATGCAAAAGTGGTTAGCTGTTTGATGTTTTATGAGGATGAAAATTGGATAGGTAAATCAAAGGAAGAAGAAAATCACAAGCTGCAGAAATGCTACTCTTATATAAGTAAAGAAATGTACAACAGCGAAAGGGATAAAAATGAAGCTATTAGAAAATAAGATAAACAAGACGTGACCTTAATATTCAATGAGAATGAATAAAGAACGAATCCTGAAGAGGCTTGTATAATTCAAGAAGAATATAATATGTTGTTCTATCCTAATAGAATATGGGCTCCAGACGGAATGAGGGTGCACAACGTCCTTGAAGATTATTAATTATTATTGTTGTACCCTCTATGGTAGAAGAGGCAATAACAGTGCTACAACGGTAACAGAAATTTCTGGAAATACTTTATAAAATGAGACATCTCCCCATATAAATACGACAGAACGTTTGAAAACAACACATTGCCCCTACCAAATCTTCATGAAGTTGGGAATGAACTGAAAAGCCATCGTGAACTAATGCTCCGGTTGCACATATTCATATAGCATCAAAGAAGAAAGGGAAATATTTGCACCTCTTTGCTGGTACCATACATTCTTTTTTATAATATTAAATAAAATACAAGAATATTACCGCTAATGTTACAGATACAATGGAAAGTGTTCATGTTATGAGCTACTTAAAATTCCTCGGTCGAGTTTTACCTGTTTATGCTTCACTATTGCTGGCACAAATACCAAGGTTATAATTAAGACCGTTACAAATTACAGACTAATAAAACGGTTTAATGCTACTCCACTGCACCTTCAAGTTATGTCTAACACATTCCAAACACAGATCGCTATCTCAGAGGTATGCTAAAGTTTATACATTCTGAAATTTTAACTATGTGCTGAGCTACTAACAAGAATGGAGACATGTGCCTAGTTAAAATAATACAATTAAAGTGTTACTACATGGATATAATTCTTTCTTAAACACGTATTAAAAGAGTGTTTGTTCACAGATAATGTAGTACTCAAATGGAGGTCGTATACAGTGACAATGTGGGAGTCAACGAATGTAGCAGGATTAGGTATCAAATACTGACCTCACTGTATCATGTGTGGACAAGAAGATTCACCAGAATGAATAGAATATTTTAAGAAGTCCTTTGGACTTGCATTTAGATTATTACATTTGGAACTATAATAAACTTGTGTGTCTCATAAATTGTATTGAACGCCAAATTTTATATCGGAATCAAGGGGATGGTCGTTCCAAAAAAGGCAATGTTGACCCATCGTTCTGTTGGAGGACGATAAATACCCAGTTTGCTGGAACAGTGCGTGGGCTTGTTTAAACATGGCAACGTTTGTTGTCGCTATAAACATCTTTACTTTAGGTGACACAACTGTCGCCGAATTGGTGAGGTCAACAAACATCGGGCTCTCAATAAGGTCATCTCTTACCACAACTCGCCAGTCAGTGATGGAGGTTATTTTAAGTTGAACCAACTGCTAATGGATCCAAGAGTCCACGAATCAGTTTTGCGCCTTCTCGTATTTGAATATTGTAGCTTTCTCGAAAATGATTAACTTTTCATATTATATGACTTCTGTTTTCCTTTAAGATGTAGCAGAACCAGTTATCATGTCCTATTCTACTACTACTACTACTAATACTACTACTACTACTACTACTACTACTACTACTACTACTACTACTACTACTACTACTACTACTAATACTACTACTACTACTACTAATACTCTACTACTATTATTACTACTACTACTACTAATACTACCACTAACTAGTGGTTAGTTCTTTGTGCCCGAAAAGGGAAGCTCCGTCCCCCCGAAATGAGGTGCTCTTCGTGTGTCTAGTTCCCCCTATGAGCGATTCTTGTGCAAGAATGCAGGAGTAGTGATTGTGTTAACGGGCATTGGGGAGTTTCAATCTGGAACTGTTAGGGACCCTGCCATTTGCACTCTCTTTGCTCCTGGATCGGGCGACCTCATTCTCCTTTCCCCTCATCCCTCCCCAATGGGAGCGCTCCGTAAGTGACGTAGGTACAAAATGTTTAAAAGCCGAATTGTCGAAGTGTCGCTCTGCTCTTATATCTACTCCCATTCTGATCGGGAACCAATTCACTGTGCAACAATGTATGACTTGTGCCTTAAAATAAATCCATTAAATTCCTAAAGCTTCAAATGTCCGAAAATTTTTTCAAAATAGTACTTATGCTATTTATTTTCAAATCTAATAACATTTTCGATAAATTGTACGTAAAAATAGCGAATTGACAGAATCTACCACTTTATTGGAACATGATTCAGTTGTATGCTGTACTTATCATAATGCATGTAATATCTATAAAATATAAACGGATAGGTACTAGCAGAACTAGTCGTCTTAATAATGGGTTGGCCGGTAAGTCCTGCTACCTTTTAAGTGAAGTTTCTGTGTGTAAAATAAAATGTCACGGTAATGCGTATTAAGTTATTCGATGGAAATTGTGCGGTATAAATAGTTTATTTAGTTTTTGTATGCTGATAAACTGTTTCTTCTTTTCAGGTCAATAAAATTCTCTTTGTTGACACTCCATTTTACTGACCTGAAAACAATATATAAGGTTAAACAACATACATGAACACTATATAAGCATATAAAACTAAACACAGTTTTGTAGAGCATATAATACTCTATTGAATAATGCAAACCGAATTACTATAACAATTTCTTTTGCTTGTAAAACCTTCAATTAAAAGCTTAAACGCAAAAATTTATGAACCAATCTATTTTACATAATAAGTGCGTTTTAGGTCTGGAGCATCAAAGTGGCTTGCAGCAGTTTTGCTGCGTCAATGCAGCCTTCATTTGTTCTCAGAATGAGTCATATACAGAAAGTAAAGATATAGTCGTTTATTGACGTATTTCTAGGACCCTCAACTTAATAGATTTTTGGCAACTGTGTCAACTATGCAGAATGTAGAGACACTCTAATAGATTTGTTGTCAAATATTTCATTAAACTTTAAACGTGCATCTCCAGTTTTCGACAGGTTCTCCTTTCAGCATACATGCATCTAAAGTTTGTACTCCTCTCGTATTCCAGTATTATTTTGAACTAGCACGCATTTCTCAATAACTCTTTGTTGTCGCCTCGGGTCATATTAAACAGTAACTCGGTATGTTAACAAAGGATTGAACATGTTAGTTCCGTTGAGACCACACAGAACTTCATTTTTGTTGTATTTCAGTGACGTAAGAAGCAAATTGGGCATGTGTTGCTAATCAAGTCCGTGTGCAAGGTTTTCATACTTGACTGCGCCGACCACTGGAGCATTGAGTCTGCGATGGGAGATGAGATCGCCACCGTTACAGGGAGCTCAATAAAATTACAAAATTACTGGTAGTCTTCTTGCACCAAATTCTCCTTGTTCTTCTGAATAAGATGTTTGTGAATACATTACCTTACCTTCTATGTATGTGAATATATGTAAGCAATGTATCAAGGGATTGCTTTGGAAGTTTTTATTAAGTTTCTGTTAAGTGTACTTCTTGACAATAGCTGTTTTGACTTTGTTGTGTAGCTAATTGACTCTCCTCATCATTATTTTAGTAACAATGCATATGCTATGTGTATATTTCCTTGTTGAGGGACATAAACACTAACGTAAGAAAATAATGTGTTAAAAACTAAAAACTGAAATGCCAACCAAAATGAGGACTCTGTAATTGAAAAGGAAAACGAAATGCAGCGTGTGCTTAGCATAAAGTAAGAATTGATTTACAATTACAGATGCTAATCAGCTCGAAAGGTGGTTATAAAATAGGTTGGAGAAAAATGTGTCGTACAAAAAAGGAAAGAAATATGGCTGCACGGCGGTTAGATCTTATTCTTTCTCATAAATTGAAAATAAATATAATTACATCAATAAATGAAAATATTGATCCTATTGATGATAAAATATTTCACGAAGTATAAATGCAGTTCACCATTTGGTAAAACAAGGTTTCTTTCTGGAAATTTCATCCCTTAAATGTCCATCGTCATTCATTTCCCAAGAATGCATTCTATGCAGGAAGCTATCCATCACACTTGGCAGCATGTCGCGAGGAATATCTGCCAATTCTTGACGAATCGAAGACTTTAATATCGCAATTGTTTCCCCATGAATTAAAAAGGAACTCCTTCAGGTTCTCTAGAAATCTGGAGCGGCTAGGTGAGGGGATGTGGATGGCCACCGGATGACATCAAAGCGATAAATTAGTCGCCCTGAAACGATCTGGTCATGTCGATATTGGCTGTGTGACAGTAGCTCCATCTTCTTGGAACCATGTTGTGTCAAGATGAACTATGCTTCTTAATTTATATACCATAAAGATTTTGATCATTTGAAGATATCGTTCCGAGTTAACAATAACGGCCCTGTCCTGGGGATCTTAAAAATGTTGAGTCAATAATTCCAAATTTCGTTACTCTGAACCACACTGCTACTTCAGGGCTGTGCATGGAATTTTCATGGAACAACTGATGGTTGGAGCTTGACCAATATCGAAACAAGACATGATGGCGATGTGTTAAGCTGAGTACCATTGCACAATTTAAACGAATAAAAGCTTCCACAGCTTGAATGCATATTCATATGGACCACTGATACATTGCAATGAATGACCTTCTATAACAAATAAACAATCCCAAAACTGCCTTTGCTATGTACAAAGCCATATTATATACGTGCAATACATTTTGCTTCACTAGCTCTACTACACAACTACTTTATTGCAAATGCAAGATTTTGAGGTGAAATACACAATGAAATGCGTCTACTATGTGAACAAAATTTCAATTTAAAACAAGGAAACTTCAAGCATGTGCAAATATTCAGTTTGAAAACTTAAAATAGTTATACGATTTTTAAAAAAGTAATTACTTCTCAAAAAGCTTGTCTACCTATTTCTGACAAATATGCCTATCTTTGCTTTAAAGTAAAATTTTTCAAGAAACAGCTGCTGTGTGGAAAAGCTTTGCATCTTTTCTCTTTTATGCTCTGCCATTAATACGTCTTAAATCATTCTGGAGGCTCTAAAGCAATGGACGAGAAACATTCATCTATTAAACTGAGAATATTAGGAACATATAAAAATTAAAATACGCACAATAACATAGATACAATAATAAAATAACTAAGAATCAGGAATCAGTTTAATATCAGAGCTGCTTTGGGAGGGGATTCGAACAAGGAAGACGTAGCACAAACACTTAAGTTGATATTAAGTAGATGGTACGAAAGGATGATGAATTCCTAGTACATACATTTTCTGAATTTTTTGAGTTGTTTAAAATTCGTGGAAGATTTCAAAACTAGCCGACCGCAGGATTTGAGCCCGACTCTTTCCAAAATGTATCCTAAGGATTATCACCTGACCAAACTGTTTGCATAATGTGACTGCGTGGGTTATGTAGATTCGGAAATCTGGCTAGCAGAAATTTAGAACAACGTTTGCTGCAATAAACAGACGTGAAATTGACAGTCAGCTGTCTTCAAGGCTGAATCGGTGTTTTGCTGCACGAAAACAAATGAACTCACTGCGGTACACTTCAATCGTTGACTGTCACAATAACCAACAAACAACTGCCGCTCTAACACCTTGCGGGGTATTTATACCTCTCCATTATTGTTTCTACTGTCCGGCCGTTGTATCTCCGGCTCTGACGTTTTGCGACTGTAAAAGGTGGAAGGGGAAACCTAATAGTACCAACATACAGTAATGAGCAATTGAAAACATATCCTCAAAATTATCTTTAGAATGAAAATATAGGACTATATTAACTTTAAAACACTGAAATACAATTTACAATTTCATCATAATGCAAGATATTTATTACAGCACCACTCTATTCGAATATTTCATTCACACCTTTCACACACACACTAACTGCATCTGTTGGTAGTACTGGGAGTCTATACATCCGGTGTCGTGGTCAGGAAGTTAAAACTGTCTGCTAGCGCCAATCAGCATTGTCGCTGGTAGGCGCACCACTCTATTCGAATATTTCATTCACACCTTTCACACACACACTAACTGCATCTGTTGGTAGTACTGGGAGTCTATACATCCGGTGTCGTGGTCAGGAAGTTAAAACTGTCTGCTAGCGCCAATCAGCATTGTCGCTGGTAGGCGTGGCTCCCGAACCCAACACCGTGTTGCCAGCTTAAATTTGTTTCAACCACGTGGCCTAATAGCGGCTTGCGCTGGTAAACTTTATTTCTTCTTTGGTACATTTTTCGTGCGTGAATTCCGATGTTTAGTGTTCGTAGGTCCTATTATTATCGCTGTTATAATAATATGGCTACTGGTTCGTGAAATATGCAAATACATGAAATATTTAAAATAAGCATTGTTCCTCTGCTTGAAATTCCCGCTAAAGAACTGGCAACAGCCTGCTTCCCCCTCTCGAGAAATGTCAGAGCCGGAGATAGAACGGCCGAGGTATAGAAAGCCTCACACTTTCCGAGAAATTTCACAGCCGCAACAATGGGGGAAAAAAAATCCGGGGCCTTTTTCTGTCTCTATCGCCCGCCTCGGTAGCGTGTTGGTAGCATGTCTGCCTCACGTTCAAGAGTACCAGAGTTCGAATCTCGGTCAGGGTGAGATTTCCCTTAACCTGAAAGACGAATGTCGGGCAACTCTAAGCTCTATGGACCCTGGTCTTATTTGAGCATCATTTCACGCATTCCATTCATCGTCCGATATGACTTAACGTTGAAGGACGTAAATTATATATACATATATCCGTCTCTTTCTCCCCTGTCCACGTGCCGGGCTCCGGCCTGTGGCAGCAGCACAACAATGACACACGGTAACAATAATAATAGCTAAAAACTGCACTGAGATAAAGAGATATGTGGGTACTTGGACTAAAGGTGCAAGGTTTTATGTGGGAGATTCATTGACTTTAAAATAACACAAGGTTGATAAACTTGTTTCAGGAACCATGCAAACTAATCTGGACGAATAACAATTTCATTCTTTTGTTTACAGAAAGCATCCGATGAGCCGCAAAAAGGAAAAAACGAAAAGTCACATTAACAATGATTGATTGTTGTCAATGTCAGCATTCACAATTTTAGAGAAAATAACTAGTGACTAATAAAGCATAAGAAAGGCAAGCGATTCAGTTGAAGCGCCATAGGGCAACAGAGCAACAGATTCATCACTAAGTTGTCCGAATCATTTAGCATACTGATGTACACACACAGAACCTTCTGTTTCGTTTTCTCTCTGCAGGAGGCTTTGAAATGAATGAGTGCACTGACAACTTCAGCCAATTCCGACGGTTGATGCCTTGACGCTTTTTGTAACACGATCTGCTCTGAAAGTGCGCTACGCTAATTTTGTTACAAACTTGATTAAAAAGTAGGTATCTAGAATCGACCACATTGGACGTGTGTAACTGAGTTAATGTGCAAGTGTTGTATCGGGCTGTCATCAGCGACGTGCAGTGGCCTGGCGACACATTAAATGCCGGGGAACTTGTAGCGGAGATCATTTCGCGAAATTTTTGCTGTTTTTGATGCAGCTAAGATGATAGAAACAGACAGATGTTTAAAGAGCAAACATGAGAATATTTGTACATTAAAATCGTCCATGATGACAGAAGAATTCAGGAAGAAGACTACGTAATGCAATAATACTGAACATGACTATTAATGACAGCAATAACTATTACAAAATCTGTTACAAATTAATAGGGAAACAATGAATATTACCTTATATATATGGAAGTTTGAGATATTTAGATAGGATTCTGGGTCATGAAACGGCCGATGTGGATAATTAACATTACATGCGTGGAAAGGTAAATAGTAATTGTAAATGTGAAACCTTCACATCACAATTTTTCCATAAATAAAAATATGATTTTAATATACATAATATTTAAATTGTGTATCAAGTTGTACAACTTGAGCACATCGAAACTCGGTAACATATCTGAATACTTCTTTTCATCATGATCTTAGAGGATTGCCTGTACTCGTAGACCAACTAACTTCCAAAAATGCTGCTGTGGTGTATTAGACGTTGTTCAGTGTAAGACAGATCTTATTATTTGAATAAAATTTGTCCTTTAACAATGTAAAATTTCCGCACATACTTCCAGGAGGGATTGGAATATTGACCACGGCTCACCCTCCAATACTTCACCCCACTCGTAGCCACCTCGGTATCGTAGATGGTAGCATGTCTGCGT
Source organism: Mantis religiosa (assembly GCA_030765055.1). Taxonomy (NCBI): domain Eukaryota; kingdom Metazoa; phylum Arthropoda; class Insecta; order Mantodea; family Mantidae; genus Mantis; species Mantis religiosa. Next base: position 173,244,144 of record CM060951.1, read on the forward strand.
CACGTTCAAGACGTCTCGAGTTCGAATCTCGGTCAGGGTGAGTTATCTGGATAAGGTTTTTCCGGGGTTTTCCCTTATCCTGAAAGACGAATGTCGTGTAACTCTAAACTCCATGGACCCCGGACACATTGAGCATCATTTCACCCATTTCATTCATCGTCCGATATGACTAAATGTTGGAACGTAAATTACCACAAAAAAAAAACACTCGTGATGCCTATGGTAGGCAGAGGTGAAGGACGCAGCGCCGCGCGGTAGACCTGGCGCCGAAAGGTCTGTTGCGTTACGGGGTTTTATGTACAGTTTCCGTATACTGTCTTTTTTGTTGTAATTTACGTTCTCCAACGTTAAGTCATATCGGACGATGAATAGAATGGGTGAAATGTTGCTCAAATGAGCCCGGGGTCCATAGAGCTTAGAGTTACCCGACATTCGTCTCTCAGGATAAGGGAAACCCCCAGATAAAACCTTATCCAGGTAACTTACCCTGACCGAGATTCGAACTCGGGACCTCTTGAACATGAGGCGGACATGCTACCACCACTCTACCGAGGCGGGCGTCGTATACTGTTTAAGACATGTGATATACATAAACTTTTCCTTCTAACCGGAAACAATTCCGGAACTTGAACTGAAACTTCTATGTCAGCCACACTCAAACTTCGTCCACATTATACATAAATAGTAGAAAGGAATTTGGCAAATAATTATTAATTAACATGAACTTCCTCAGACCATTTTATCCAGTTTTTGTGTCAAAGCTGCTGCTTTACTTTCAAGTATGTTCTCAGCCGGGACTCAAGTTTCTCGTACACTCCAACCAGTCCTTCAGGAGTGAGAAATGTTTATATCTGGAGTAGACACTAGGCAGTAACACTGCCAGGCATTAGATGTTATATTGTGAAATAAAATAAAATACTGTTTTGAGAAATGAATTTGTAATGGATCATTAATAGCCAACGCCAACGCTACAAGAGACTATTCCATTTTTTTGGTATCTCCAGTAACTTTTGTCCACGATCCATATATGTTTTCTTTTTATAAGTTTAATGTACACTTCTCGATTATACTGAAATTGGAGTTGCATAGTGATACACAAGCAACAGAGGTTTTAACTTCATAATTAAATTTATTTAATCAAAATGATATTGTTCTTCTGCATATAAAAGTATTTTCGTTCTCCATAATTGTGTCGCCAATAAGCCGGTCAACCACAAGCGGCGTAGTATTGCAACAGATTGTACCTAATTTATAATTAACATAAGCATAAATTGTCCCATTTATGTCAGCACCATCAAAGGAACTGGCCGCAGATAATAATTCACGAAAAGAAAAATGAAGGGTGTCTGTAAAACTGTCCAATACATCAAAGTGATGTAACATAAATGCTGTGTAATTAAAAGGCTTGCTCGATGTTGCAATTAAACTCAGAACAACTTCAGGGACAAGTGGGAGAAAAAATTGTCAGTTTCTCTACGACCGTTTTATGTTAATTGGTGGCTGCTAACACATAAAATGTGTTGGCCATTCATGGAAAACTACTGATAAATACTGCCATTCTATGGCAAACGTATCACTTTATGGTCACCAGTACTACCAGTTTTATATTATTTGTCTGACACAATTCCTCAGAAATTCTAATGCAAATATTACCATACTTATGTAGAAGTAACTCGATTGTAAATATCCCTAATAATAATGTATTTCGGGGATGGCAACAAATGATACAAATAATATCAATTATGCTCATTCTTAACAAAAATGACTTGGATTTAGATTTATAAAAATATTCATATCTTGTTCGCATCAGGAATAGACCTGGAAGTTTCCTATTTTGAAATTAAGAACAGGATGAAATTTCAACTTTAAAGAGACTCCACGGGGTATTTTAAAATGTTTTTTTGCTGCAGTAAAACAGAACGAATTGAAGTGAAATATCTATCAGGGCTGAGCTTGTATCAGATATGCTCAGATTAAGACTGTTCCTGTGATATCTTCACAAAGTGCAGGTTTTGAATAGCAGTGCAATCCCCTTTTGTATGACTGATGTTAGGGGCTGATGTAGATTGCGCTGCCATCCATTTTAGTGAAAATTCATTGAAAATAAAAATCTTTCGCTTTTCTCTCCGCAGGGTCTCCATGGGATAACAAAGTTTACCCCCACACTGTGGCTACAAATTTGTGTGGGCAAGATTGCACTAAAGATTACTTAAGCGAAAAAAATGGCCACTGTTACTTTTAATTTTTTCCCTGTGATGAATGCCTCCAAGAAAATACAAGAACCAAAATACCTTAAGGGATAAAAAATTGCATGTTTTCTCGTAGAACACTTTTTAAACATCCACATGTGCAAGGAAATAAGTTACTATTATTTTTTTCATGTAAAACCTGGGCCTATATGAAAGAAGCCAATGATGGGTATATTTATTTTCGATCTACTTTCGCTAAAAGTAATTCCAGCTTGATCTGTAACCTTAACGTGCCAACGGCCCCTTTAACTGGTCGATCTAACAGAGATATCCAACTCAGCGTGTAAAGATGCGGTCGCATTCTTCATAGGTTGAGGTAGAGCTCCCTCCTACCCGTTTCGATCCAGTAGGAATTGATTCAAAACTAAGTTAAGCCAATCAGAGGTATCACAATATCTTAAGTGAATCATGTGAATCATGTGATAGATGGTTTCCCTTTAGTACTGTGAAAAACGTGGTTGCAAATCAGTCTAAATACAAAACGGACTATATAGTAAAGGGTAGGTAAAAACACAGGCAAGAAAAGTTCATAAGAAAGCACAAATATGTAGCATAGGACAAATCTGTTAATACGAGACCATAACCCAAGGTAGAGGAGGAAAGATTGGAGTTTGGGATACGAATATCGTGACCTTGGGAACAATGCACCGTGCTCTGCCGCGGGTGGTCGTGATCAGCATTGCCCGAGGTAAATGATGAACGACCCGCTAAGTCGCAGCAGATATTTAATTGGCTGCAAACAAATGCACCACTGCAGGCGAACGTGCTGCCAACATCTGCAACCCAAACTAGGTAACGCCCTGATGGTGCAGAAATCTGACTCCTACTTACTGCGAGGTCAAAAAGGCAAGTATTAGCAATAATCACTCGATTTTGTTTATTCTTTCATTAAAATTGCCTGTATTTCAAAGCCTGATAAGAATGTCCCATGGTCTTTTTATAGTGATATCTGAAAGATTAGTGTCGTTCACAGTTATTACAAGCTTGATAACGATTTGATGTTATTGTTCCGGCCTAATGTAGGTGAACTAAAAGGCAATTCCTATGGAGATTTTTATTTTATCTACCACTCATCTACTCTTAGATAAGGAAGATTCAGTTTACCCAAGAAAAACTCTGTCAAAATTTTATTGGCAGCACCATTTTGAGACCTCTTGAATTAAAATAAAATAAAACATCTTTAAAAATTGGCTTATATATACATCTCACTACCAACAACCCAAAACAAAAGAAAAAATTTATAAATACCAAGTTTTATACCTGAGAATCAATATACTTTATGGAAGATTTTAGAAAAAAAATCTCTCAGCCCGGATTAAACTTTACACATAAAATATTTCGATATTGTTTTACTTTACTTAAAATTGCTCTAGCAACTGGTCATAAATCTTATATGCTTATTATACTAACATTATATCCAGCTGAAAGACATATATTCACTTTTGCACGAATAACCTGTGAAAATTTTTCACTTTCATATAATTTAATATAAATAGAAAAGCAAAAGCTGCAGATAGAATTCACTGAAAAAATATAGAGCTGTTAAAATAACACCCTTTTATCTAGCTACTGTTCAGTAGCTTTAACAATTTTGGAAACACAGTGTTTCATTTATTTTTCGGCATCAGAAGCAACAAACTTTCAATATTCGTCCTTTTTTCTCCTAAAGTAATAGGTAAAGTATGCAATATAAAATTAGGGGCAATATCAATAGAAGGGGCAAAGAAATCATCTGACGTCCTATCAGACAGCTTAGGCTGTGTGTGCCTACTACAAAATGTGTATTTTTGAAATGTATTTATTTTAGCTCGCAAAATGCCAGGTTATAAATTAATCCTTTACGTGCATACATGGAGTGCTATATATCCTAACAATGGAAATTTACCTAAAGCAGATATCCTTACAACAATAAACAAATAAGAGTATGCTCAACTTTATAACAATGGAAAACTGTAACATGTTAAGAAAGTGTACCTAGGCTAGGTGCATTGTAACAGATCCTACAAGGATTTAAGGTAGTTCTAGTTATCAAAATATACTTTCTGTTATTTAATGCTTTGGATAGGTCATTTAGTGATTAAGGGTAGTTGTTTCTCTCTGCACTTTAGTCGATGCTGTTATATTATTGAAAATTTATGCAAAGGTACATGGTGAAACAGGAAGTAAATAGAAAAAATAAGCGTTTCTAAGAGTAATATGTAGGATAGATATTAAAATAAAGTAACTGAGTAAGGAAAGTCATGTGAATAATAACACATCTTGGTTTTGCCTCCATTTTCTTTCTTATTTCTTTTATCTCTGTCAGAAAATATTTATTGAGATTATTTAGAATATAACGATAGTAAATTTAATTTTAATTTGTATTCTAATAAATAATTACTTTGCGTTAATTAACATTAAAACAGGCTACAAACACTAATGCAGTAGATTTATGCTACACAAATCAGCTTCACACAGTAGAACCAATGGCAACAAATGGAAATTTAGATTTTAAAACTCATTTAATTTAACATTATTCCTATGAAAATTGCAAAACATAATGATTATTTATTCTGAATATTACATTCCTTAACTTTAAATTTATTACTTTTGAAAAAAAAATATTACTTTTATTTTAAATGTTTTTATAAAAGTGCATTATATCGTGGGAAACATAGAAAATTTCTATAAATAGATTACAATTCTGCCAAATTATTTATGTTTCTAAAAATAAAATCGAGACAAAACTCCTTTAAATACGAAAGATGGTTAATAACATTCAAATGAGCTCCTAGGGGCATTTTGCAAAAACAAGTTATCGTAAGTTTTCATTCAAAATTTTGGGTTCCTTCTAAGAATATCTTTGCTGTGACGGATTTAATCAACATGTGTACTAGATTTCTTTCTTCTTGACATTCTATATCGGATGTTGCACGCGTAATGAATAAACGGTTTCATTTGAAGTTGGCAGGAAATTCGATCTACGAAGGAACTTTCAACAACCACAAGTTACATCAGCATCCAAAGGAAAAACAAAACTTGTATGTGACGGAGAAACTGGTTTGTGAATCCTGAATGGAGCAAAAGAAAATGAAGCTTGGACTGAGTGCGTCCGGCGAATTTAATTTGCTTTCTTCTCAGAATGCGCATGCGCGAATAGGTCTAACTGCAGACAATGCAGGTGGGTTTTGCAATCAGTATTACCAACCACGCCACGTTTAGCACAGAGCGTTTTGCTCAGGAACCACTTAAAATACTTCCTGTCTGAGACGACATATGATTAATAGCCTGTGCGTCTTTAAACTCTACTTAGAGAAAAAAAAATTAAAATAAGTCTGTAATCTTCTTTATGATGAAACAGCAAATCGATTCTCCCTTTCGTGATTACAAATATAACCAATCTGTTTTTATAACTTTTTAATGTTTTATTCAGTATAAGGTTTTACAAAACAGGGTTTTAAGGGACAAAATAACTATTTTAAGTTTAGAAAAGGTACATCCCTTTTCTGAAACTGCTATAATTTAGGAATTAGTAAGTTATGGATTACAAAACTGTCATTATGTATAGATTTTAAGATACATAATCTATTTAATTTCTAGTGAAGCGAGGAAAATAATTGCAACTTCAACTAATTATAAAATATCAATGCTATATCGTGAAATTAATACTTCTTAAAATGCATTAAAGGAATTATTGACATGTAGTTTGATGTCTCTTTGTAAACTACTTGAATGAAGCAATTTTTTAAAATTATTATTATTTGTGTTTACATTTGCATTTAGCACAGAATGACTATGAAATGCTGAATTTATATGTGATTTCGAGCGAGCAACAAACAGGACCCTTTGAAACTGGTTGCCTCTAAGTTTGAATGCTACAGTCACAATATTCAGTACCATTTTGAATTTGACTCTAGAGTCTGTGCATACGATTTGGTACTCAAACCCTGCATTTTGTTCAGGTGCATTGGATCATAATGTGAAGAGAAACAAATTTTCGGAAGCTTATTTAAATTCATCATTTGTTGGCAGTTTTAAATACGTACTGTATTTCAAGGTGGAACAATTATGTGTTTTTGTTGATTTTTGTCATGAGACTATCAGATAAGAATTAATCAGTTCATTCTTATTTCTGGTAACTAATTTTGAAAGTATTAAAACAACTTCTATAATTTTGTTCTTTCAAAATTGAGTTCAAGTGCTAGCTTCCCAAAATACCTTAATGTTTTCCGTCCACATGTTTGAGTGGTTAATTAAATACCTAAGTAGATAGAGAAATATTTCAGAAGTGATCACGAAAAATTAACAACACTCAATTGTAAGCCTATAACGTCAGTGATCCTTTTAGTGTTAAATATGCTTTAATAAGAGAAAATGCAGTCTTAAATTACAGAAATTTCCAATATATTTTGTTAAGGTACTGTTCTAGGTTGCAGACAATGTTATGGGAATCATATTAAGTTTTTAAATACATTACTCTTGTAATTATACTTATTTTCATACCATTCGCAATTACAGGTGCTTGGGAATTACAATATTGTCGCATTAACGAATTTATATTTCAATTAGGGCGTCGGGTTAGCGCAGTGGTTTCATTCAGGACTCTCGTGTTGAGGGTCTAAGTTCGATTCTCAATTGTAAGCCTATAACGTCAGTGATCCTTTTAGTGTTAAATATGCTTTAATAAGAGAAAATGCAGTCTTAAATTACAGAAATTTCCAATATATTTTGTTAAGGTACTGTTCTAGGTTGCAGACAATGTTATGGGAATCATATTAAGTTTTTAAATACATTACTCTTGTAATTATACTTATTTTCATACCATTCGCAATTACAGGTGCTTGGGAATTACAATATTGTCGCATTAACGAATTTATATTTCAATTAGGGCGTCGGGTTAGCGCAGTGGTTTCATTCAGGACTCTCGTGTTGAGGGTCTAAGTTCGATTCCCGGCTCTGGGGTGTTGATGTTAAGGTGGTCCTATCAGCGCCTTCACCTCTATCTAGCACATGTGAAGTGTCCCTTATTCCCAACGTGGTTCGGAGCCCACTGTATAAAATGTAGGTCCCCTCGCCTCACCGTCATCTTCGCTATCACCCTATCATTGGAGCTAATGGATACTGCCCTCTGGGTGCCTCCACCAGAGAAATGTTTCCGGTCATCACGTGGTGGGGCGAGGTTACCTCGAAAGCCGTAGTTGCCATATGGGGAGAGTTGGTATACATACATACATATTTTAATATATAGTTGTAATCGTTGTTTTATTAGCATGAATTGAAGCTCGTCCTACTGAAGATCCTTATACTTTAGCACGTGAAGTCCTATTTTATGTACTTTATATACTTTTATTTCACTTTTATATTTTGCACTGAACTTATAATTAAGAACGGTTAGTATGCATTGCCACTTCTTACAGTATGTATGTACATACATCCTTGCATGGTTTTGACCCAATTTGCATGTGTATTGTTAAGGAAACTACAACATTGGGATATAAAAAAGCTTTCCGAACGGAAAGCAGAAACTGTTTGTTCCGAAACAATTTAGAGGCGTATCAGGAGGAATAAGCGTATTTTCTGAATCTTTTTAATAAATAAAAGAAATAAAATATTCTTTATTATTTTTTAGGAATGACAACACAATAAGCTGTTCTAATAAAAGAAGAGTGAAAACAAATTTTGATGGAGACAAAATGTTTAGAATTTCCTAGAAGAACAAGTTTCTTTTCTCAATATTTTTTACAAAATGGAAAGACAAAATGCTGTCTCTTTACGTATTGCAAAGTAATACTGACTAATTTTGTTTTTAGATAGTTGGTGGATACATGAGAAAGCAATTGGAAGATTTGTGGCTACGAATATGTTTGACTGACTTAAAAATTTTCCCTTCATATGAAAGAGAGCTGAACAAATTAAAAGAATTGAAAATCAGGACACTTGTGATTATCTTAATTGTAAAGCAATAAATATATAGATGGTAGCGTGTCTGCCTCACGTTCAAGAGGTCCCGAGTTCGAATCTGGGTGAGTTATCTGCTTAAGGTCTTTTCCGCGGTTTTCATTTACCCTTAAAGGAGAATGTCGGGTAACTCCAAGCTCTATTGGCCCTGGACTCATTTGAGCATCGTTTCACCCATTCCTTCGTCTGATATGACTTAAAGTTTGAGGGAGTAAATTACAAATATATACATGAACACTCAAATAAGCAGTGATTTTACTTATATCCGTGATAATTATATTGATTACTGATATTATAATATCATTATACACTTAGAAACTCTAGGTCGGGGATGATAGTTTGTGAGCCATAGTGTCATTTGCCTATTATGCCCCTCCGCCGCTTTGAGTTACGGGTAGTCGGACTTTACGGCGACACAATGCTGATAGAGTACAAGCTCCTTGGATATTAGGCAAACCGAAGAACAAAACATGTGGATAAATTAAACCTCATCCTCGTCCATTATCCTAGATGTTCTTAGAGAGTTTGTGTGTTTGTCTTTCAATTAATGCAGCTGTACCTTTAAGGCCAAGACAACGTACGATCACGCAACAAATATATGTGTTTAAAATTTTGAAATAACAGCTCACCTCTTAAATAGAAATACTGCATGAGTTGTGTTATAGTTATAGAAAATACTGCAAGAATTACGTGAATATGGAAAGGCAGTATCTTCTAATGCTATTTTTTCATTCTTTATTTACTGACTTATTTCGTAACGTCTGCATACATTTTAAGCCGGAATTACTCGTAGCTGTAAACGTTTATTCAACAACAATAACATACCTTTAAGTATCTGTTAGACCCCATTCGCAATGAAGTGTAACCGTGAACGTACCGTAAACTTAAAAACAAATATTGCAGGGTTCAAACTTTCACATGCATGTCTACGTTAAATATAATCGGGCCAGTCAGTGAATCTCATCAGTGATTATTTTGCCATCTCAAATTAGATTTGCTATAGCCATGTATTGACTCACTAAATGCCTTTCTGTGGAAGATCACGGCCAGGAATGTCTAGCATATCTAATGGATTGACCCACCAGTTCTGAAGATGGTTTTTAAATTAAAGTTTTGGGGCAAAATAACATTTGTTGGTACTAAGTTCCATGATACTCGATAGAGAATTTTGTGTTCTATAAAACAGCGTGCTTAGTTTTTGTATGCGTATGTACTGTTTGTTCTTTTAAATTAATAAATTGGAGTGTCAAATTGACTACAAAGGGCACTTTCGGCACCTGCTTTTTGTGATTAGTAGAGGTGCCAAACGATGAGTCAGAGCTGATACATTGCGGAAGCAGTCATATAGTCCTGCTTAAAATACCCAATAAATACTAAAGAGAAAATCAATTCACATAAATCATATGTAACCTAACCTATATTGCTACACGCAAGACTATTATAAGAAGGGAAACTCGTTATTCAACTATTTCATGGCCATCTCTGTGTCATAATTATATGCATGTGCTTGTTAGCGAAAGAAGAAACATTTTCTCCTAAAAAGGCAACATCGCATTAGTGTACGAAACCTCCACCATGTACATATTTCAGAGTCCAAGACGGGCACTCTATACCTGTGTGGAACTGTCTCCCGACGTGGCCGAATCTCTGATTTATAACCGTGCATAGTTTTAGCTAGTGCCGGCGGAACATGACGTCACCCAGTGCCTTGTATGAACTTTAAAATGTTAAGGCGTTCTAACCAGTTTGCCTCGTGTTTGTCGTGAGAGCATGGATATTTAAAACAAAACTCCGTAGGCGCCATCGTTTGACTTTCAATTTACTCATACTGTATCTTTCAAGTCTTCCTGGAATGAGTTGTATGGTGCCGTGAATGCGGAAACTCTCGTGCCGCAAACTCATTATATGTAAGCTATTTTGAAGTTTCGACGCAAATTTTGTGCATATATGTGAAAATTAAACCTGTTAAAACAAGAAAAACAGCTATTTTATACCGGACATTAAGAGATAATTATTTTGCCTAAGAAGCAAAGTAAACAAAGCAATCTTGTAACCTGCTTTATGAATCCTGTCAAAAACTTCTTAAAACACAAAAACTGCTCTATCATCGCTTCCAATTTTGTTGCTTCCTGTAAACATTGCAGGCAATCAGGAAAGGGGGTAAATTCATGCAATTCAGCTAGATGAAGCGTGGCGATAACTTATTAATTGTTGTAGCATAGGACTCTTATTCTTCTTTTGTATTAGAATTGAAAAGAACTGGAACCAAGGAAAGTCATAAACCATGATGAGAATTTCCAATGTCTTAATATCTCCCTCATCTTTGTCCTCTTTCTGGGTAATTTCTGATAGAACCCATCAAATAGGATGTGAAATTGCGGACTCATTTTGTTCCACATGATTGCCTTATAACTGCATGTTGAATTTACAGTGTTAAAACTACCTTATTTTAAAGATATTATTCTCTGGCATTGACATTATTTAACTTTTATATTGTAGTATTCATCCGAGAAATTTTTTCCCTTATTATTTTATTCATTTTATATATTTGATGTGGAAATATTTAAAATTAAGTATTTATTGCTTCGTTAAAATTTGCAGAAATAGCATGAGAGTTTTAGCCATGGCAAGGAATTCTTATGATGGAAAGAAAATAGAAGAATCACAAGGTTTCAAGCATGTCCATCAGATGACGCTCTTGAAATAGTTCAGGAAGGCAATATGCTTCTTTCTTTTCTCTTTTTCCCTTTCTTTATTTATTTCTTTCTTTTACGAAAACGCCTAATGTTATTGTACAAACTCCTGTCATTTGAATTTTTAAGTCTTTCTAATATAACTTTTTGGTTCTAGATACCTTGCAATTTTTCGAATATATAGTGCATTTGATTAGTATGAAGAGCAACTTTATACGCTATTCAGAGGAAGTTAAAGGGGTACATTTAACTAAGCATATTAATACTATATTAATCAAAATCGTTAAAAGAAGCAGAAATATCTATAAATTTTTCATGAAAAAAGTTGTTTGCTGTATCCCTTTTCACCAGGCTTTATCTTAGACTCTCAAACTATAACATGATAAAGCTACGAAAACAAAGATGTATTTAGCCTCATAGTCTAAAATTTATTTGTAATTGAAATATAATGGAAATGAAGAATTCTCATGTTTCCTCGGTTTGGTTACGTGTTACAGATGTATGAATGGACAACATAAAATTACTCGAAATATAATTTTTACATTTATCTAAACGGCCTGAACTGTTTAAATAGCTCAAAAAGTAATGACTTACTAAAACATATTTTTACTAAATAGTTACTACTGTTTTTCACATACCCCTAATATATGTATAAAAAGTGTAGATAAAATTTTCAGACATTTTAAAAATAGAAATAACACATGTCATCATCTTAGAAAAAAAATATTGAGTTAAAACGCGATTTATTTCTTCACTGTCCGTTTCTTTTTCTCTTTCTAACCGCTGGTTGTTAAATTGTTTACGAAATATATGTCGATTGATTGAATAATGCCATAAGAAGTCAATTACTGCTCTGACTTAACTGTTGAATGTTTGGTTAGCCGCCCACAACATTGTTAGCTCAGTCATAAAATTATGGTAATTTCCAGGTGAAATAAAGTGAGAGGTAGACATACTGTGGCCTGAAGCGCTGGAAGTGGTCTGTATAGTGGCGCCAGACAAGCGGCGAAAAATCTTTGATCTTGGGAAAGAAATAACTATATCAGAATCCAATATAAGAAAGAAGTGGGAGGTTTTCGTAATACACTTAACGTATCGCGCAAGTACAGTTATTTTATGTTTTAATTAAGGGTCATTTCTGATATCTTCAAGTAGAATCGTAACAAGCAAACAAATTTGCCTAATACTTTTAAAACAGACATCTCTGTAATGTCAAAAAACGGGGTGGACATCATACAAAAGTGCCACTAAAATAAAAAAGATATACCCTACAGAAAAAAATTAAAACGTATTCCTTCTGTTAATAAAGACAACAGACTGCTTTGCCAAGAAAGACATGTAAGAGAGTATTAGCATATCTACAAGTACTGTGTGTTTCATAGGTAATCAAAAGCTATTTTGTGATTATCCTAGAAGCTTAAAATTCTGGGTGATATTTATTACTACTTGTAAAGAAATAAAATATTTATCAAATCATCTGGTTTTATTTTTCTAAAACATACAAATAATAGTTATTTATCGTATCAAAAATGGAGCAAAATAAAGCATGTTAGACACCCCTGAATATTAAGTTATAAAGCATCAGCTGAAACAGAAGCATACATTCGGATATGTGCAATATTGGTCTCTTGTTTGTTATTTGGCCTTCGTTGTTTTTTACTTTCACAGGGCCAATACTAACAACATGATCTCTTACACAGTTATAACGTTCTGCAATAAGCAGGAGGCTGCGACAAAAATAAATTAGCAGAAATTTCTGTGGTAACAACTCCAACATAAGTATCTACCCTAACTGGAAAATTCTTTTGCTTCTGCCGATTCCATTTCCGAGCCATTCATTTAATCCGCCATTACTTTAATTTAAGCAAGATATACACTTAATTATACACATAATTTAATTTGCAAAAATAAGGGTACACCTTTCTGTTTCACATTCAAGAGGTTCCGAGTTCGATTTTCGGTTAGGGTGGGTTACCTGATAAAAGTATATCAGTGGTTTTCCCTTAATCCTGAAAAGATGAATGTTGGGTAAATCTAAACCTGGCTCCTCGAGTTCATTTGAGCATCATTATACAATTTCGTGTATTCACCATTCAATATGATCTACCGGTTTAAGGACGCTGAATTTAAGAAAAAATTGAAACAATGGAGTGTTATAAAATATTTATTTACATGAGTATTGCTGTTCAGTTTCAGTGTGCCTCGTTTGTTCGTGTTAAAGGTCCACTTTTCCTCTGCTCTCTAAAAAGGTAACTTTTTTCTGACGTTCTGTTTTTTTAATAAAGGCTATGAGCCATGAAGTAACACATAACCTCGAAAGTACAGTAAAAATTATTTTAGCAGGACAAAACTGCAAACCCTCCATGGAAGAAATCATTTTTTAAAGCAATTTAATTAAATGTTTAATGCTTGATTTAAATATTATAGCTCATTTTTTATTTTTAATCTTCTATAATTGCCGACAAATGACTAACGATTTTCACGGTATAAAATGGGTTTAAATAGGGGGAGCCATAATTATCGAATGATTATCACTTTCTAGGTTACGATGATTACGCTGTAATCAGGCCGCTATTGATTGATATCCTAAACGTTCTTTAAAGGTGTTAGTCCAGCACTCAACTCATATGCATGAAGTAGTGAGCTAAGTCAAATCCTATAGTAATTACTTAAAGCATTGAGTTTCTGTCCATTATTTCATAAATTTATTTTAGTAATTCATGTGGATAAAGATGCTTCTGCACAACACTTCACGTAACGCCAAAAAGTTTAAGCTTCTTAATTTGGTTGACCGCTTATTTAATATTCTTACGTTATTAGTGTGATTATCATATGTTTTCCTACCAGAATTCTATAAAATAAAATAGTAATATTCAGGATAGAAGTACTGCTTACGATTTTTTTAAACTTGCTCAAAGTAGCCCTTGTGTTTTTAAAGTTTCAGCATTATCACTTCGTAATCCATTTTTTTTAAATTGGCGGAGTCACTATTGATAATGTTGGCGTATACTGTAAGAATGAAATAATATTTAAACATTCTTTGGAAGTACTTAATTGTAACAAACGTGACTGTAAGTGAGGGTCATAAAATAAATGTATGTTCGGTTCAAATATTTAATGTTGAACACTGTAGCCCTAAAAGGCATTCGCTTTCATGTCATCTGGGTCGTTTGTCACAGCAAAATTGTGAAAATGAGAGAACTGCACTTCTTTATTTATTGCCTATTTCTTTCAGACCAATTTTCATTTGTTTGTATCTATATGGACTTAGCTCAAAAGAACACATGCTATACTACTGGTACTGCTAACAAAAATAACAATAAAACAAGAAGCACAACAGCAACAATAAAACGACTGGAACAATATGGACCGACGAGAGAAGGAAAGCCCACAATCAACGAATGAGAGAACTTTGGATTCATAGAAGAGTTAAGAATTGTCTCTAAGTACCTACTTTGTGTAGTCCCACATGGGTTAATTCACATAAAATATAACAACAATAAGTAATAAAGCTAATTTACTTTAAAGAATAATATTCAATACCACTCGTGGTATTACTAAAGATAACTAAAAAATCGCAAATCTAGACATAGCATTTAATTTTAAGCGCGTTCCTTTTATGATGGGAAACACTTAGCCTTGGTAAAATGTGTTGTTTTTGTCGCTAAAAAGGGTAGGTATATTTTTATCAAGATGTTCGTAATGCAATTTTATACTGGTTTCAAACAAGCTATAAATACAATTATAAATATATGTCATATTCGAAAATGCAAATTATCAACGCCATACGTAAAAGGTTCTTCTGGAAATAGTACATTTTTGAGAACCTCTTCACATAAACTACCCTAAACCCCTACAGTTTATTTTAAATAAGAGGTGACAACACAGTTATTGGAGGTGGATATTTCAATATGGTTTCCATGGCAATCTCTCCTCTGCTGTTGCTCTAACCAGTAAGGTTCTATCACCCTCTTTTACTGTTGCCTACAAACTGAACTTTGAGGGTTAACTTGTTGCTTGCTATTCTTTATGGACATGTTTCCGTACTACACACAGGTTTTCCAAGTCAGCGACGATGTTTTTCCACTTTCTGCTTGGAGTGAATCCTCAAAAGTTGCTTCTGTTTAAAGGCTACTGCAGTTCTGCACTGATTTTAATCAGATTTAAGATAGATGGACCCGTTTTATTAAGCTCGTATGCATACAATCTCAGCTCAAACGCAGCTGCTCGTGAACATTTTCATGTGAGCAAATAAATGAACACTTTTAAGGACATTGACGGGTAAACTGCAGTAACCAATGTGATGTATCCTAGCTGTACTTTACTCAGCACTACAGAAAACTTAAATTCAATACAAAAGTATATAAGAGCTCATTTAGTCTTTTATGTCATTAAATTTCAGTTTAATGTTTTCTTTCCGTGTAAAAAGAGTGATTTAATGTTGTGCACTCCCCAATAAGCTGACAACATGTTTGCGACCCCGGAAGCTGATCTACTTCGCCAAACAAGTTTACATGTTTCATCTCGATATTACGTTTTGTAGTCTACAAATAATCACAACAGGTTTATACCAGTAATTGTAGCTTTCAAGATACAGTTATGAATCACTCTTTGAAATCCTGCATCTTTTAATAACTGCTATACGGTGCTTCATATTTCAGTTAATGATCAACGAAACTGCAGCTATATCTGTCTATATTAAAGATCACAGCAAAGAGCAAACAATTGCACTCTATTTCAATGACATGCTTCTCTACAAGCAAGTGCTGTGGCCGGTAGTGACATATTGCCTGCCAAGTCTGGTAAATGATAGCTAAAACCCATCACTACAATTTACAGATTCTGCAAAATAAGTGTCTTCGAAAAGCAACTTCTACCGAATGGAATGTACAAAATAACAACATTCATTATGGTCTTTCCTTCCCCAAACTAACAGACTACATCCTATACCTGTCACACAATTTCTATGCTTAACTACCAACTAGCTGCAACCTGCTTATCCGTGGCCTCCGGGAGTATGACCTTGACTCTGAGGAAACCTACAAGCGCTGTAGGCTTGTACTAGGCTCAAATTAAAAAATAATATATATACTAAAATAGGATATAGGCTTTTTCTGCCTTCAAGACTTCTGGACTGATGAGCTGATGATATGCATTGAAGAAAACCAAATATGAACGAAAGGGCAAGGAGCAAGCACAAATTTGCAGTTACTTATCAAACCAAATCTTATATCAAATCCCAGTTTTCATTTGATGTATTTGATAGGTGTTAAAAAGGACATATCAGCACTGCTATGAATTATTACTAGCTGAACATTGGCGTAATTATTTCTTGGCAAAGAACCATGAATAATTTATAATAAGTATTTTAAAATAAAGTCTAATCATAAAAATATAAGATGTTGTACTCATGAATTTCTCACTCGATTTTGTACAAACTCTTCTTACAAATGCCTTTTCCATTATATACTTTCTGTTAATTGAGACAAACGTTTGTAGAAATGGGTTTATTATATATTTTATTGTAGGTATAAATCCTCCTTGGAAGGGTAACATGTAAATCTGTGGTTCTCGAGGTCGCATCTTAAATGCGAAGGAGGATAATGGATTCTCTTCTGGCATAAAATTTCCTAGTGTGGTTTTCTTCGGAAGGCAAGTGAAAACAGCGGTCCTGTGTCGTAGATTTACGGCACGTAAACGAACCTCAAGGCGCACAAGTGATTTATTGGAATCAGAGATCTGAAAAATTATTTTTCCGGCGAAATAAATAACAAAATTTTCAGTGAGAGGGTGACGCTGTGGCTGAGCATTTAGACTGCTGTCCTCCAACAAGGTGGCCCCAGAACCTCATTTGGGATTATTTACGAATAATCCTTGGCAGGTGTATTCCGAGTTTTCCTATTTCCCCGGCCTTCATTCCATCAATGAAACGTATAGAGTATTTATCGCCCACTTTTACTACATGTGGCACCGCAGGCGCTGACACTGATGATACATGAGATGAAGATGCAGCACCGGTACAATGATATGGTGGGGCAACCGGAGATCCCGGAGAAAATCCGCCTGAATTTGCGAACTGCTGGTGAGAGTCACGCGGTCTAACTCAGCCAGGGCGCGACCATTCATTCCATCAACTACACCTTGTCACCTTTCCTTTTATCCGTTTAACCGATATTTCACATCAATCTCTTCTTCACCCTCATACCAGGTATAGGGCTTTTCCCCCTTCCTGGATATTCTCTGTGATCCACAGGCCATCTGCTCTTCAATAGGTCTCGAACCTCATGCGCTCACTTGTGGTATTGAAGTCCTGAATATGAGGAAGGTAAATACAGAACGAAATGGAGTAAATGTGCCTGGAATGCAATACTTTTTTCTGTTACTGTAACTATGTAATATAAAAAGTAATAAATAAAAGTGTATGAGTTATATTCATGCATCTAAATCCAGGCCTAAAGTAACAAAGGATCTTAACTGCACAGGAAAATAAAGCTAATAGTTGTTTCAGGTGTATCTGCATTTTGTGTGAAATTTAATACCAATTTTTATGAATAATTGCAGTAAAAGTTTATAATAAATAAATAAAATAATAGACTAATCAGCATTCAAAAGGCGAGTGAAAACTGGCTCTCTGTGAAGCATTTGGAACCTTGAAATTATACCTCAAATTTCACTCCGGCAAATGTGATAGTTCATTGTAAGTCCAAAAGAGGACATGATATTGTTTAACAATAAGCAATAAGAAGAATGGCATTTAATTCACGAGGCATGAAGGGGCAAGAGAATTAATAAAGTAATAAGTATCAAAATGAAGAACTGTAAATCTTAAACCTTAAGGAACTCACGCACTTTAACGCGAATGCAGAAAGTTTGTTCCAACAAATTCATGGTTGTATGCTTTCTCTTTCGTTCAGCACATCTAAGCTATACTTATTGTGGAGAAGGTAAAATAAAGTTATGAAAATCTTCGCTATAATAGCTCGTGATGGGCTTGCTATATTAATTACCACCAAGACGGATTTAATTTTCACACCCTCCATAAGCAAGTTTTAACGTACTGGGCTCACTAAAAGATATTCTACTTACTTTCTTGAAAAAAAATATGGAGGCCAGGGTCACAAAATTTGCATGGAGTGGCTCACAACTTTGTCTTTAAGATTATCGGCTGCTATTTCAAGGATGCCTTTAAATGTATAGTGGTAACA
Organism: Mantis religiosa; assembly: GCA_030765055.1. Classification (NCBI taxonomy): domain Eukaryota; kingdom Metazoa; phylum Arthropoda; class Insecta; order Mantodea; family Mantidae; genus Mantis; species Mantis religiosa. The sequence goes on from CM060951.1 coordinate 173,262,228, forward strand.
TGGATTTTTAAATTTCGTTGAATTCGATACGCTAATTTAAAGTTTAAAGTTTCTAAATATCTTTATGAAATATAGGCAGCATATTATAAAAAGCTGTTTAATACGATACATTCACATAAATGTCTCTAACTGATTCCTTTAGTTGCAAATAGATTTATAAACAATTCTAAGAAAATCTGTTTTTCTATTTTATGTAAATAAAGTAGAGATGAACTGTTGCAGAGGTGGTTTGGTTAAATAATTAGTTCCAAGCACAAAGGGATAGAAAAATGGAATGTTTAATTGTGAATTTTTGTCGCACACTGCCCTTAAAATTACATACTCATTCCTTGATATCACCAGAAAAAACGGAATAGTGAAAACACTTGAAAATTCGAAACCAATAACAAAGACAGGTGTATCAGAAATGGCTGATCATATAAAACGTTATTAGAAATAAACTTATATTTTAAAGATGTCTACATTTTTATATAGTGTGTCCTTGTCTATCTCTTCATGTGTAACTTTTATAAGGAAGGGACATTCATAGGCGACTATCATAAAATTCAAGATATATATTTTGTTTCTTGCCTAAATACGAGTTTTGTTGTTACCTACTAAAAGAAAACCTTAGTATGTTTTGCAAAATGTTCATCCATGTTCATTTTCCTATTACTTCAGTTAATCATAGCCAAAATTGAACAAAGGCCAGGTATAGGCAACTAAAGTTTGTAGAAAATTATACCCCATGTTTACATAATGCATAGTTTATTTGAAACGTGATCCATAGCTTATATGTGGGAACTTAATTTTGAAATACGTATTGTCATTTTAATATACATTTATTAATAAAGCATATAATTTATACCTTCTCGCTACATTAGTGTTGGCGTTCGAATTTGAGTTAATGAGGTTATGTATGTTTCGTAAGCCTGAATTGTCGAGAAATTCATGGTCATTCTTGGAAGTAATCAGGCCTTTTTAAGAAATTTCTACGTCACCAAGGACTTTCAGTTATCTTCATCACTACTAAGCAATTACTCAAATGCTATCCGATATTCATTCATAAGTATAGCTGGTTCTGCCGGTTACAATACAGAATTAAACTGTAGTTAAAACGAGTTCCAGTATAGTTAAACTGAAGTCCAATTGAAGACTAAAGTTTATAACACGAAGAGAAATTAATTTAAAACTAACCTAGGTTATAATCGTGAGTCTAAGCTTGCGTTATACACTCACGACTCTGTTAATATTTCTGAAACATAAATTTTGGTTTCGGTTCTGGCGTTGGATATTTATAAAACATTAAGCATAGGTCACAGATTACCTCCAGGTACATAAACAACGGAATACAGCTGTTTAGTGCAGGCTATCAAGTTGCGGCCATCATGAGACCACACTGTGGTTTGGACCACCGCATTGCTTTCCTATGATGTCACGCTCTTATCAGCACAGATTCTCCTGGAACCGGTGACAGCATGTGTCTTTAAAGAATTATGTTGAGTGCTCTACTTTAGCTCTATATGGAACTAATGTTGTTGTGGTCTATTTATACTTCGTAATCTATTGCTCCGTACTGAAGAAAATTTCTGACGTCGCTTGGAGAAGCTTCCCAAGCATAATCTAGTTCAGGGTCGACCAATCCGGGACTTGCGGACCAAGCAAGGGCCTGCCGATAGCTTAAGATCCTACGTGAATATATTCACCAACACAAAATGCTGAAAAGAGTTACATAGATTTATTCAGTGTCTGCGATTTATAAATACTCCCCATCCAAGCAAATGGAACAAAATCATTCCTCAGTGTCTGCTAAATTTAAAGAACATTATGGATGGCACCATTCTTCTAATTTGACGAATATTGATGCCCATCAGATACACTTTTGAAATTCATAATCTTGTACTATTATTACATCTGTATTGTATAGACCAATATAGAATGTTGTTATTGTAGAACAGTTACTTGGAAATTTCAAAGAGCAATTACTTTTTAAACACCTGTTTTTAAATACTGTAAAATAAAATTAAACGTAATACATTAAAAGTTTTTATCTTGCATTCACATGAATTTCATTTCCCGCTATCATTTATTTTATAAATTTTGTGCAAACTATTCTTATGCAAGCTAACTTTTTTATCCGCTTCATATTGATTGACATAAACGCCTGCATAAGTTATTTTATCACACATTTGGTTATAGGTACAGGGGGATATAGGAATAATAATTCGTTCGCTATAATTTTAAAATTCTAAACCCTTTCCATGACATACGAGAAAAAAGTGAACAAAAAGCATATTGAATACTTGCAATAAATATTAATGCATATTGGAAAATAGTTGATGTCCATAAAATTTGTTTGAAATAAATGAAGTGCTTTAAATAAATCTAAATTTATTGTGTAATACGTTTTCGTCTCTTACTGTTTACTTTTATACAAAATAGAACTAAATTCCTTCTGAATGAAGAGAACTTCATAGTACATTCCCAGGAAATTAAATATATACACTTGGTGTGTCATATAACATATGGTTTTAATGTGGCAAGAAAGGGAAAAATAAGCATATTACATTCGAATATATGGAGGGGCAGAAATATGGAGAAAAACATTTATTTCCAAAAATAGTTTAAAATTAGCAGAAAATGTTGTCTGTTCTATAAAGAGAATAAGGAATTAGAGCAGATTTTAAATACATTAAAAACAAATGGAATTGGATATTGAGTTATCCAATTACAGTGTGTAAATTGTACATATTAAATATATACATATTAAAATGTATGTTTTCGAAATGACAGGCAATGATCCTGGTCTAATCTCACGTCACATTCAAATGTAATTTCCCTAGTATCAATAAATAGTCAAAATCGTTAGAGAAAAGTGTGAGAAAAAATTCGAAAACTTTACCATTTTAATTTTGTGATGGAAATTTTCTTGAATGTGTTCGTATTACATCTTTGGAAGATGTTCAAGTTGTTCTTGGGAAGCAAGCCAGGTGAAAAGACCCAATTAATTTTCTATACTCACGCCATCTCCTGACCTGGCATTTAATTTACTAATAACAGTCCTTTTTTCAGTAATGCAAATTTTGATAGTGTTTTGTCTTTGTTTATATTTCTGTTATATCCAGTGATTCATTTGTGGTTATAACATTTAATACATATCCTGATGGTGGGAGATATGCACACTCCCGAAACGTCGGTTTCTAATCGTCTTTTCACCTGACTTGCTTCCCGAGAACAACTTCAGCATATTGGTCGCCAGGAAAGCTTCAGATTAAGCATTTTTCCAATTTGGGTCTCTGACTTACGCTGTTAATACACATGTGAGAGCGCAACATTTGTTTTAAAATATTTTTTATTTATTGGCCTCAAAACACGTATTTATTATGAAATCTTGACATCAAATTTTTGCCTGGAATATAATGCCTCCTCTTACTTACTCTATTTAGGTGACAAAAGCAATAAAACAACGAAAGGTTTGCAAATTTAGAGTAACAAAGTCCTATAATCATAAATGCAAAAGCAGAGCCAGCTGTTCTTGCAAGGGAAACAAAGTGTGATGCTTGATGACAAATGACTGCTCGGAGTATCAGATCACGATAGGTTACCCTATAAGAGCATGTCTGACTGGGCGTTTCTAAGAACATTCCCATTAATCTTCCTCAGAAGTACTTGAGTTTAAAAAATCATTTTCCTGCCATCAGCAATATTTGCATGACGCGTGCAAGGCTATCGCTTGATTTTATTTATACTTAAACTTCACATTAGATAGTGAATGCAGCCACTACAAAAAACCGGACAACTCGGACACTGAAGCCCTTTGTCATTTAGATTTACAGGAAGCAACTAATTTTAAGGGCATTATTTACAGACCATAAGCAGATCAAAGGTTAAAAAGTTCTCTCAGTGTGTCTAAGCGAAACACCACCCCAGCCAAAACAAAACCTGTCATTACGCCTGCAAGGTGACCCAACATCTCCGGAGAATTTATGGCAGAGAGTTTGGTCTCGAGGTTATCCACTTCGAGCGGAGGTGAACTGTATGGATATACACACCAACAGATTGCATAACACCTTTTGTCATCATCTATTTATGTATCACCATTGTTATGTCGGCCAACACTTCATATTTTGTGACCCTGCATTGAGATTTTATTTCGTTTTATATACTTTTACACACTAACCCAGTTTCCTTAACTGTGGTAAAGTCTCTACGCTTGCTAAAGGTTCATCCTGGGCGATTTTGTTTTGTTTTCTCTGCTACATACATAATAGAGAAATATTACATTCACCCAAAACTTCTATGTTGAGAAATTACCGGAAATTCACTTTTTGAGACCCGTGAATCCCACAATAACTTCAGAAAAAGGTCCGTGTTTGAACATATGCGTAATGTCTTTGAAACCAAAACCAATTTTGTTTAAATACCAAACTTCGTATTAAGTTAAGCGTTTTCCGAAAAAACGTAATATAAAGATTTCAAGAAAATCCCCTATCAAATTTTCCTTTATATAGAACATTTTCAGAAAATTTCAATTTTTCTTAAAATTCGATCTAAGATTTTGAGGCATAACAAATGAAATGTATATTTCGAATGTTCTGGGAGGCTTTATAGCAGAAGATTACAATCTAAAAGGCTGCCAAGTGTCAAAAGTGCCATTAGAAGCATTGAGAAACATATACTTTGCATTGTTTCAAAGTAATATCACATAGAGTATTTATGGGATAATATCCCAATATTAAATAAATATTGCTGTACCTAAAAAAGTCATCAGAATAATGTTACGAAAGAAACCAGATGAACATTGTAAGCCACTATTTTACTAATTCAAAATATCGTTTTTAATTTGTTTATATTTTACATTTTGACGTAAGTACATGCTCATCTGAATAGTAATGATTTAAGACTAGACACTCATAATATTGGCACTAGAAATAAATATAAGTTAAATATGCTTAATTGTAGACTTTCCTTCACTACGGAGGCTTATTTTAAATTTGTGGAATTTTATAACTAATTAGATGTGAAATTCAGATCATCGAGCATGAATGTTTTTAAAATAAAGATTTTTAATTGGTTAGCTGAAAGACCCTTTTATTCAATCAATGACGTTAAGTGTCACGTATAATTGAATATTAATTATACACATATCATTCTAACAGTCTCCTATTCATGTATGTTTATGATCTTGGACAAATAAAATTTAAATTTAAACTGAAAAGTTTAGTTAGGCTATCCACAAAATTAAATCCTGAAATGCTAGAGCAGTCAAATTATGAGGACTCTAAGAACTGAATTTAACATAAATGATGGGTGTCTTTCAAGAAAGAAAGGACAATTATTGCTCTATGACTGCATACAGACTTGATCTACTGAACATTCCTTCAATTACCTCAAATGGATCTTGTCTCTTTCATAAAATCTGTTAGTTTCTTAATAGACGCTTTTGAAATCTTGTAATGGAATGGTTTCCTGGTTGGAGTACTTAATCCCAATGAATGTAAGAACCTCAATGTCACAAGACATTATTCATTTGCTCTTCTGCTTCTACATATAGGGTTGACTAACATGCAATTTTGTTCAGATACCCATATAATTTACAATGTGTTGGATTACAAAAGATGAAACATGATAAATTTGGGAGCCCTTATTTTAAGAGCAAATATATTAATGCTGCAGAGTAATTACAGTTAAATTATATTTGACAGTGCCAATTATCATAACGCATTTTATAGAGAATATTCTTAAGCTTAAAGAACTTACATTAATTTTCAAAATAACGAAAGTTTTGAACATTCAACAGGTCGCGCTCCACATTTTCCTAACCTCGGCTGCAACCTGTCTGAATGGAATGATGCAAGCGTTGTTGCAGTGAAAGGTACGAAAGTACCATATAAGGACTTGCTGTTGGCAGGTCGAACCAATAAGTGGATACCAGCCTTGTCTCATTCAAAAGCATGCCGAGTCATATCGAGGTTGCGGTCGCCTTCACAGATGTTACCTTGCCCTGTAGCATCCCCACACAGAACGTGAAATGTGTTTTAAGATAAACAGATATCTTCCTTATTGGGGAAAAATAATAATTTATGTAACAGGTCCATGAGCCTGAGTGAATGCTTGTCACACGAATAACAGTGAATGTGAAAATGTTCACGAGGGTTTTATTGAGATTATTCACGTGTTGTATACAGCATAATGCATAATTTAATATTATAAATTGTAGAAAAATAAATCATGATATGATATGGCATACATATCTGAAATAAGTGATATATATCATGTGTTCCTAAATGAGATGTTAGCTCTCTCCTTGCAGTTTATATATTATTACCTGAACCGATGTTGAGCCGATAACACTTACATGCATTTCCTTCAAGGAAGAGAAGTTAGCGGTTGTTATGGCTTATGATGTAATCTACTGAGTGGTAAATAATTATAAATTCATGTCTTAATTGTTTAAATCAGCAACAGGTTGTTATAATCCTCGTGCAATACACAAACGAGTGATAACAGAATACAAGACATCACATAGATTCCTCCTTTGAGCTACGGAAAGTGAGAAAGAACATTTCTAGATGTTTTGCCTGTTGGAGAGCAGGACATTTCCAGCATTTACTAAGGTAAATGGTACCATTTAGTACGCCTCTGACGGTGCAATTTTCCTGGCGACTCTCAGTTCCTTTAGAGCAGCGGAGTGATTCCGTTGAAGGGGTTACCATAAGTTTTAAAGATTCTATAGTATGATATTACGATATAATAATGTCATATTATGAAGTTGGAACAATTATTTGAGAAACCAAGCTGATTTCAGTGCACAATATAATAAAATATTATAATAATTGCATGTTATGATATTTTAAAGACAATTATGTACTATTGAAAACAACTGACATGTTATATTCATACGACTTTCTTTATTGCATTGCTTATTTTGACATTTCTAGCGCAAACTATTTTATAAATGTTTATTTTTCGGTTTATTGATATTAATGGAGATAAGATTTCCCATAAGTAGCTATTGTTAAATTTAAAAAAAGTGGGCCTCGAAATTCCATACCTTTTGAATGACAACGAATAGAAAAAAAGAATGATCAGATACTTAAAATATAAGTGCTTAAAAATTGAAAAAAGAGCAACACATAACCGGAAAATTTTTAATGTTACAAGAAGTACAGGACGTAAATTGTCTTCCTTAATAAGATCTAAGTTTTTTGTTTAGTAATGTTTACGTATATTTTACAGATTATCATTTATACAAAATTATACAGAATTAATTCAGAATGGTGGGCAATTCACAGGATATTTGCATAAAAAGATATACTAATAATTTTTTAGCGATGAACAGATCTTAAAACATATTGCATAATAAAATAAAAATAATTAAAACATTATCCTTAATGTTTTGTTTTACAAAGTCAAAAATAAAGCTTTCATGTTCTGGCAAATCTTAGTATCACATCTCTGCAAGATACTGTGCTTAAATACCATATTTGGTATATATTCAAATCTTCAGATTTTATTTGTGTTGTAAAATGTGAAATGTGTAGTGTTTAACGCCCGCTTTTACTACATACGGCACCGCAGGCGGTGACACTGATGATACATGAGATAAAGATGGAGCACCGGTGGAATGAGATGGTGGGGGAAACCGGAGGTCCCGGAGAAAAACCGTCCCAGCGCTGTGTTGTCCACCACAAATTTCACTTTGCAGTCGCCTGGGATCGAACCCGGGCAGCCTTGATGATAGCCAAGCGGTCTAACAGTGAGCCATGGCGCGGCCATATTTGTGTTGTGGTGATATTGTATATATAAAGTCCTTTACCTAATGTTTTTTTATATTAAGGGAACCCAAAACATGCTTTTCTCGAGAAATCCTGATATCAATGCTTAGGTAGAGTGCAACACTTCTGCCTACTATAAGTTAAAAAGAATTTGTATCAGTAGAGAAATGAACGAATAATCACCAATGTGACATCATACACACAATGAAATACGAAAGCTTCAGATAATTTATAGAAATAACAATTAATATGAATTTAAATTTAGTAATACACTTTTGTTTTATGTCGTAGTAAAAGTGTCGTATATATTTGCTTTTAATATAAATATGTACTTCACCTAAAGAACTGGAAAACGTTTGGAGCTTCTAATGTGCAACTTTTTAAAACCTATTTCTTAAATGTAGCTCAATGGATTGTCGCACTTATTTACGTTCAGCGTCGCTCATTGGACCCGTAACACAGACTTAAAGCAGCAGTGATTGCAATATCTTAGCTATAACGAACATTTCTTCGTTAGCACAGTAGAAAAAACAGTGTCATCTTGTAGTTCATAAATTTACTAGAAAAAAACTGTACTTCACATAAATAATAAGAAGCGACGTATCTCTAACTTGCCGGATGAACGTTGATAGTGTTTTTCTTCTCTGAAGAGGCACGCAGTTGGCCAATACGGAGAGAAAGGCGGTCTCTCTCTGAGGCAGGCAACCCATCGTACATCTGTGCGGGCGGACTAGTTTCACGCATTCAGCTAGGCGCAGGCCCGAGAGTTACCACAGAACGTCAACCATTTGCCTGGTTATTCCGTTCTTGACAATTTTGTTTTAATAATTTATGATAAGCAGATTATTATCTTAAAGTATAAAGCTAAACCGCAAATTTAGAAGCTTCATTGCTATTAGCATTTGCAAATTGAAAAAGCGGGTTTATGAAGAGCTCCATTTTCTAGCAGAAACAGCTCAATATAAACAGGAGATATAATTGTCAATAATTGAGAAAGTAAACTTTTTCAAGATAAACCCTCTGCTTTGAGACAATTACGAGCATGACAGCTCAGGGGTAGAGCATTCAAGAGGTCATAGATTCGATTGTCGCGGCGGACCTTATTGGCTATTTTTTCAGGGTTTTCCCGAATTGCTGAACGAATTATAGAAAGGCTCATTATATATCCCAAATTTTCTCTCCCTTCATTTACGGCACCCTTCATCCACTTGGTTCTTTTAGGGTTGAACCGAGTCAAGTGTTTCGGTACTATATAGAACGGAAAGAGAATGCTCTCCGTAAACCATGGCCCAGGTACCGAGTCCCTGTCCATAATACTTATCACCTTGACTTTGTGGATTTAAAAGTCTTGTACACAAGCTTTTAAATTTCCGACCCATGAAAATATAGCAAATGACTTAAATACAATACAAGTATATATATTGTTTACAGTTTTCCAAAAATTGCAGTAGTGTTCTACCAATTAAAAAATCTTGTGGTAGACGTAAACAAATTATGACGGGTTAGTGTAGCGGTGAAAGCTTCACTAAATACATTTTCCCTTTAGCCAGCTGGTACAAATTACTCATCAGGGTTATCAGTAGGAAGCGTGTGTGCTGTACGTGCTGAGGTGGTCATGGAATGGGTCGATGAAGCACGTTCTTAGTGTAGGACGTGCGAACTGACAAGCGACCTTCAGCGCGTGGCACGCGCCGGACACGTAACATCATCTATGACGCCTCCCACCGGTTTCTAAAGTATGTAACAGTATTGCGAGCACACTTGTGTCGTTTATAACCTCTAAAATAAAAACCAGCTGATGTAAGCGCCGCTATAAGACGGTAAAGCTCCGGATGTTCGAAAGCAGATATCTTGCATACATAGTGGAGGTACACCGAGCAAAACGACTTGAGATAATGCATGAGGGTTGCAATATGGAGGAGGTGGAATCACTCCTGTGGACCATCTACTCTTTATTGGTGTTTCCTAGGTCACTAAGCGAATACTGTATCATTTTTAATCCACTACGATTTATAGGATTCATTTCACTTTCATTTCATCTTATAGTTTACTTCTAGTTTCGTGTAGTATAGTGGTGCTGGACAAATGGCGCGGATGCTTCTTCATTACCCTCTCTTAGTAGCTCCTGCAGTAGAACGGGGTTTCCACTGGGTCTCCCTGGGGTAGAGTGGCCACAGTGGATCTATTTAGCAAGGCGTCTCTCTCCTTAGTGTAACATACCATCTATTACATACTTTCGTAATAATAGAGGTAATATTTTTCACTATATTGAAGTGTTACCGCATTTAATTGTGCAGGCTGAATGCTTGTTTTGTGGACTAAAATTTAAACGTCATGTGAAAATGCTGATCGTTTTTTAATATACCCCTATAGGTGTTGTATAAACCAGCGGAAATATTAGAAAGGTGAAGACTTGTAAGACAGTTTTTGCGGTTACTGTTAACTTATTATTCTCCATATTCACGTTAGTTGTTTTAACGTGTATATAAAACATCCAATTTTGTCATTTCTCATTTTAACCAGAGAATTTTTTTTCAAGAGTTTCTTCTCACCCAATTCTTAGAATTTCCTTTTATATGCTACGTATTTTATAATGTGTATTCGTCATATGCAATATTATTCATACTGTTGCTTTCTTCAATTTGTTTTATTTCTCACTTGATTTTAAAGATTTGAGAAAACATGACTAGTATGTATGACGTTGCACAAATTGGAAGGTTATCTGTCACTCATAATACAGGGCGTATCGGTGATTAACGCTTCAAGCATCTTGACTCCTCTATGTCCCCTCAGACATCTTAAACATATGTAGCAATATGCACATTTGATAAAAGCATAATGCATTTGGCAACGTAAATTGCAGTCAATTAGCGCCTTGCTCTAACGTTATGTATGAACTATAATATGCACTAAAGATGCAGTAGATCTGTTAGTAGGTAAAGCAGCACATGAATCTATGTAGATATGTAGTAGAAATAAGCAGTCTCCCATACGCTGTTGAGAATATTTCGAGGAGCACGAGTATGTTTACTCTACATTTTGGCAGACATGAGCCTCGGAGGAGATGCAGAGGTCGTTGTAAAGGACAACGGAATTTCTGCGGGGGCTGAACCACAAGGACTTACATAAGAGCTAGTTACAGCTTTACCTTGGACTGCCCCTGTTGCTAAGAACTCTGTTTAAGGGAAAATTACATGTTTAGACCATTAACTAGATATTCGCGATGAGAAGAAAAAGAAAAGATGGAGAGAAAAAAGAGAGAGAGGTTAGATTTTGATTTGTACAACCAAAATGGCGAGAAGTATGTAAAACATTGGTGGGCAATTCCTCCATAAGTAGCCCTGAATTTTCTTCCACTAACCGGCAGCATACGGGGGGTTCCATTATAGTATCTTTGTCTCTCTCTGTCTCCCCTCACATATGTTTACAAGAGGATCGTTCTAAATGAGACATGCAATTAATTTACGTTCAAACCGCATAAATTAAATTGCAGAAATACGGGAACTCCAACCACGATCAGGCGATTAGTGTTCGACTTGTAACTGGTTACTAAGTAGTGCTGTTGCTGGCAGAATAAATTCTTAAATCATCATAGTTTCAGATGAAGATTGGTTTTAACTGAATAGTTCAATTTACAAAACAATTTAAATTGAAAAATAAGTTATATAAATCCCAGGATTGTCAAAGTAGTAGACGATGATCTGAGCCTCAAATTAAGACCATTTAAGTTGCCTAATTTAATGTTTTTTTCTAGTTCAAACATTCATCGAGTAAAACAATGGAATATAAGAAGTGGTCAGTAATTGGCAGAGAATGCGATGTATAAACTTTTTAATGTAAGATCCTTTTGTGCAACACGTACGCTCAGCTTGTTGTTGATGAAAAATGTTTAAAAATATCGGACTCCGGCCATGACAGCATTCGTCTTGAGGAATCACATAGATCATTAACGCCGTTTAAATCGGTGCGCCATATGACGTTATCTACGACAAGAAAGTTCAACTGAGCAGTGCAGCTAAGGTCACTCTGAATGCGTGTCAGCGAACTCGGTTGTTCTACTGCTGCCTACATGGGGACATGAACTGATACAGTCTTGTTCAACAAGTATGCTCCACTACAAGGCATGTTAACTGATTGCAACATATCCTTCTAGTCTTGGTCATGCGACACAGGTCGTGTTTGCTGAGAAAGAAACTCTATCATTGGAATGGGCTTTTACTGTTTAAAAGGCAGTGCTATAGGAGTAATTACAGTATCTATTGCAAACAGCTTTTGCGGTACTTAGGTACTCATAACATTACATTATTGCAATTATTTTTGTATATATTCATTATGTTTTTGTTAACAATTGTAATATGAGAAAAATATAGAAAACACAGGTCCAATAATAGAACTGTGCTTAGTATGTTCGCCTTCTAGTATGTAGGACTTAATCCCCGGGTCAACGCTTGGGCTCAGAGGCCTGTTGAGCAGATGGACATTGGATCAGAGAACTAGGATTGGAAAATGAAATGAAATGTGTAGTGTTTAACGCCCGCTTTTACTACATACGGCACCGCAGGCGATGACACTGATGATACATGGGATGAAGATGGAGCACCGGTGGAATGAGATGGCGGGGGAATCCGGAAATCCTGGAGAAAACCCGCCCCAGCACCGCGTTGTCCACTACAAATCTCACTTTGCGGTCGCCTGGGATCGAACCCGGGCCGCCTTGGTGAGAGCCAAGCGGTCTAACCACTGAGCCGCGGCGCGGCCAAACTAGGATTGGAGAATAGGTCCGTGACCCTTATGAGAGATAGGAAGATGACATGAAATAAAGGTGATGCTCGAACAATTAGTGAAATGGATGGTGGGGAAAAATGGGGAACTTGGAGAAAGTCCATCCAGACCTGCTTCTCAGGTACCCAAGGACCGAGCCAGGGATCTAACCTCTTTCGTCTGACATTACTTAACATTGGAGGACGTAAATTACAATATATATACAACCTCTCGGCCACTGTACCACCATTATTCGTTATACACATAATAAAACTGTAACCGAAAATGTTCTGATATTTTTGGATGACTAACTGATAATTCAAATTTCTATCAGAGAAAATTAAAAATGTTTACTAACATCCGCCGACCACTTGGAGAAGGCAAGCAAGTTATGAGTCTCTGATTACTCATCAACACTGAATATGTTATCTCGGGAGAGTAAACATGTGCAGAACATCTAGCGAAGAGCTTTGTTAAATGACTGCGAACAAAATAATTTGGCGTTTGTGTTGTGAAGACGAATGATTGCATCAGTACTTCAAAAGAAAATGAATGACATAGCGAGCTCTTTTACACAGTTGACATTGCTTCTTCACAGTCAGTTATACATGGGAACTGTGCCTTCATATCCTGTTTAGCAAAAAAGCGTGCTTGTTTGAATACAGCTTTATATGCAATTGCGACTTCTATAGTCACATGTATGTGGCGTCTGTGTATAACAGACATCACTTCATTATTTCGTCCATTGGAATCTAAGGTTCTCATGGGAATGAGCATTTCCTGTCTCAGGCAATCCAATTCGCAGCAAATCACAATAACCTATACATAATCAAATCCGGCTCTGTCGTTCTAAAAGCAGCAAACCTACCGCATCATTAATAAGGCTTGATATTTTGTTAATAAATGTAAACTGCTTGATTAAAAAGCCATCATTGTAGTTTAACATAGCTGTTTCTTAAAATAAAAGTCTGACTTTTTATGTTAAACGAAGAAGGAAACGTTTTAAATACCGCAATGAAATGGAACTTTGGAAAAAACAATTACTCATTTTAGTGACGATCAGTGTTTGTTGACAACAAAAGATTGTTTTTTCCACTGAAAGAGGCTGAAAGGGAAAAATTAACATTTTAAGTATAGTGCGCCTCTAAGTTTGGTTCCCCCCCAGGGGCCTACTTCGGTAGGTACGGGTTTGGCGCACCCGGGATCCCGAGCCAACAGTCTCCCTCGTGTGGGCTCCTCTTCGTGGTTGAGGGAGACGGTCAACAGGCCCACCCAGGTGTAGGCCGTGCGTGGAGACCCGTGGAGAAGGATTTTAGATTCTTTTCTGGTTTGGGGTTTGGGATTTGGTGAACGAGGTTTTTGGTAGGTTTTGATTATGTTTTTTATGTACGTGTATTATAGGTTTTGTTACACTTGTATAGTTTATGGAAAGTTTTATATGTGGCTTTTGCCATGACTAGTTTTGTAAAGGGCGCTGATGACCGCCGTAGTTGAGCGCCCTTATATATATATATATATATATATATCATCTTTATCTAAGTTTGGTTCTAATATTCGTCAGTGTGTGATTTTCTTAACTGAGCATAGTGATAAACGATGAACTCATACTTCAAAAGAAAAAAATATCAAGAAACATAATTACACAAATAAAACAACAGAAATAAATAATGAGTTCGATAACTTATAATGCATGTAAAACACAATTCTCTTTTTCAGTCTTTCTCTCTTCCAAATGTGTTCTACTTCAGAAAAGGTAATCGTTCAGGGGATATGTAAGAATGTCAAGGCCCACCTTCGGCAGTCTAATGATATAGCTGCCACTTCGGTGTACCTACCTATTTACTATATTTATCTAACCTAAGTGGTATCTGGTCATGACAGTGTGATACATAATGGCGTTAGGTATATATTTAACTAGAATGGAACTTGTATAACAGTTTCACGACATTTCATGAAGCATATGTTCTTTCTGCAAGCAGCTGTATTAAACAAAATGTATATATAACAATATAAATTACAAATAAAATTTAGTAACGACAAAATTTTAAACATTTGCTCCATTATAATTAACATTTGTTTCGGTATTATAAAACTGGTTGTTATGATTACAATGAAAACAACAGAGCTTTAAGTGATGAAGGGAGAAGTATTTACAGTAAATAATTTAAAATGTTCTACATAACACATCTCTGTCTCTTCATATTTCTGCACTTATGCAATATAATCGGAATCCATGCAAGACTGTCAGAAGCGTGCATTGGAAAGCAGACTCTATTACTAGTTTTTGTTTGACATGTTCTATGTTGCTTATGAGGGTAGCCAATTTTACGATATTTGTGTAATACGTCAAATCATTAAGAACATGGGTATTTCGAAAGAGATTATTAAGGATTTAATTTTATCTCAGATAAGAATTAATTTTATATAGTAATATGTGTTAAAATTAGCGGTATTTTGTTTTCCAGTTGCTCATTTTCGCCTGGTTAATGTCTTATTAATTTAAGAGTTAATTTTATTAGCACAGTTAGACACATTCAAAATTCAAGCACTGATTTTATCTTTAAATGTTAAGAGACGTAAGGTATAGTAATACGAACATCGGAATTCAAGATAATATTGTTATTCTGATTATAAATCGCATACGTGCAAAGCCATTAGTAGTCAAGCGACGGGCAAACATATTCTGAGCATCTTACCTCCGCAATCTCTAGATACCGAAGGAGATGGCTCAGGTTGTAGTGTCTGTGGATCGCGCTCGTGAAGTCAGCGATTCGAGTCCTGTGTACTGAACAGCTTGACTTTTTATTTCCTTTCTTTCTCTCAGTCGCCAGGTAAATATCGAATTGAATATTCCAATCTCCGACCCAAAACTATACCTACAGATAAAAAGAAATAGAAGTAAGACAGATGGAAGGCATAGGAAAGCGACTGCACAAAGAAGAACGCCTGTCTGGCACGATATTGGCTATATGACTCCGCCTGCTTCCCCAATGTTCTCAAAAACCCAACTTCTCAGTAAATAAATAGTAATGAACTAGACAACACAGGAAGGTGACTACCTGATGGTTGTCATTTATTGAAAAAATCCCAGATAGTGCAGATAGGTAATACACACTACGAGCAAACATTAGTGCCATTTTCAAAATAAGGTCTAAAACTTCGTTTGCTGGATTAAATTAAACATTTTATAGCTAGATGCTAAGGAGATATTGGAAACTATCCAAGTACTATCCTTCCTCCCCCCAAAAAAGCTGTGCGGAATATAAGCAACATTTCAAAATCACATTTCACTTCATCGTAAAAAATAATGTGTTAGTATTTTTTCTTTTCTCGAATAGAGAACTTTTGTTTTGTTTATAACAAAAACTCGCCTTTATCTATTAACAGAATTAAGTTAAGATGTACATGTAATACTTAAAAAAATATTAATGAATCTTGAAACTTAGTGTAACTGTGTAACGAGGCTTTCAAATAAATATTCATGTTGAGTGATATACCAATAATGGCAGCTCTATTAAAAGGTATCGCTGTCGTGAAAATATAACTCTTTCTTTCATATTCCATATACTTACTCAGATGTAGGTGAATGAATTACAGTTAATTAATGCATAGAGAAGTTTGGAAGTTAATTATAAGCCACTTTTCTTGTTTTATTTCTACAAAGTAACATAAAACACGAATAAATAAAATGGATATAATACAAATTAAATATGCTTTTGGATCTGCAAAGGAAATTGTTTCGCTAGGCTTAAATACGAGAGTAAAAACCTGCCAGTTTCTTTAGTTAAAGTTTAAGAAAGAAAAATCCTAAAGCAAAAACTAAAATTTCTTGATTTTATGCAAAACAGCTATACGTTATTCATTTTAAAATAAAATCTATTTTTTAATTTGTTTTAAACCAGTTTCTTATGTCTTACGTGCTAAAGGAAACAGAAATTACTAATTAAACAGTTTTAGTTTATAGGCTTTATGAATAATACAATTTTTATATGAAGTACACTAGTTAAATAGTTAAAGCTTTAGACTCTGAAACGATCCAGCTAAACTGAAGCAAAACTGTTATTCCAGATTCTTTTAGCATGTATAGCGTTATTATGATACGAACGTAAGTAAAGCAATTCTCCCAGAAACGAATAAAGCAGAATACTGACATACCAGTAAGTTTCTTGCATGTTTATCCTGTCTATGGACTAGGGGAAACCTCACACTGCGGCCGTTATAGATCTATTACAGCTATCTCCCCCATGATAAGGTGAATGAAGCACAGGAGGCTACAGGTCACGATACATATGGAAGTCTCTAATAGTTCCAAGCTCAAAGACTTGCCTTACTGCTGGAACTGCTTAGAACCCTGTCGACAAAGAAGCTGTCTATTGTCCTACGCTTTCCTTTAAGCAAGCATCCGCACACACCACGAAATCTAGAGGTACCTCTGAAAGATGAGAGAGGATTAGGATTAAGATTTCATTATGGAGCGGATTCAGTACGTAGGCCACCATGCTGGGCCCATTGTTCCTATGTTCCCAAGTGGGGCACCCCCAGGAGGAAGGATGAGGCGAAGGGGTCGGAGGGTGGCCGACCCAAGGAGCAGAGTACAGAGGGACAGTACAGAGGGCAGGGTCCATACAGTTTACTTGGATAGAGACTTCCTCCGGCAGGACAGGGCAAGGGACACGCTCCCCTACTGCGGGACGCTAACGAGCTCAGCAGCCGAGCCCCAAAGGTCCCTGGTTTGCGGTCCCGAAAGGGTCCCAGCAGAGGAGTAGAGACCAGCAACCGATCTACTGGAGGAGGTAGTTTTCCTCAGAGCATATCATCCTGCCATGCACCGCCGACACACCCGCCGACACTTCTATTCTGAAAGAGAGCACCAGATGAGAGATGCTGTGAAATGATAATGCAGATGAAATGGAGGGACAGGAAATTCGTGGTATGTAATTAACCTACTCAGCATTCGCCTAGTGACCCGGGAAAACCCCCGAAAAAACCCATGGGTCAGGTAGGTTGGCCACGGAAATGAAATGTGTAGTGTTTAACGCCCGCTTTTACTACATACGGCACCCCAGGCGATGACACTGATGACACATGAGATGAAGATGGAGCACCAGTGAAATGAGATGGCGGGGGAAATCGGAGATACCGGAGAAAACCCGCCCCAGCGCCGTGTTGTCCACCACAAATCTCACTTTGCGGTCGCCTGGGATCGAACCCGGGCCGCCTTGGTGAGAGCCAAGTGGTCTAACCACTGAGCCACGGCACGGTCGCAGTGGTTGGCCACGGGAGTCGAACCTGGGCCTCCCGAATGCGGGCCACAAACGAAACCGCCTGAGTTGTCCTACTCGGTAAGATGAGAGAGGAAACGAATTGATTATGGTAGGAGAGAAACCACCCCAGCATTCGCCTATCGTGGGAAAATAGTGTCTAACATTAGGATAGAATAATAATAACTTTCGTGAAAAAGCCTTTGAGGAAAAATGTTTACTATGCTAGTGTTTTAATACATCTCAAAGATTTAGGGTTAAAAACTATGTGAGCTATTGCTTTATTGAAAGAAAAGAGTAGGAAAAAATGGAAGGAAGAAGCGGGAGTAGAGAAAAGCTTGAATAAATGACAAAATGTTTGCAGACACGTATAAAAGTGAATAAGGTCGCGTGTTAAGTGGAGGAATGTCGTGAAGTGGAATCTACTTGGTTTAGCTCAAGGCGAAATGAGACAGAGGCTCTTTGTCAACACAGGAATGGTTTTAACTCGCCCTCGCAGCACATGTTCAAGGTCGTTCTCAGACATTGCAAACAACGATGTTTTGGTTCACTGACCGCTCTCCTTTGTTTACGCCAAACTATTAATGGATCTTAAATCTGCTCTCTTGCGTTACTCAACTGTTTTACTATAGCCGTTGACGTGTGTGCGTGCCCCGTTTCAGTAAATTCAAGGGTTGTGAATTCCCGAACAAAACTGAATACAGCAATGATAGATAAGTGGAGTGGCTTTCTACTCGCGAATTTCAGAACGTTTCACCTTCTACTGTAGTAAAATATATAAGTTTCATTTGGCTTACTCTTCTACTAACTATTGCTACAGAAGCATATTCTTCTTTCTTAATTTGGATTAGCTTTCAATTAACATTTACGTATTTCTTTGAAGTTATGATATGCAGTAGTCCAAGTAGACCAAGTAGACTTTTAACATTTCATGATTTAAAAAGTACAAATATTCCAATATATAACTCAGTAGTATAAACAAATATTGGAAATTGTCTAATCCACATAAATTACCCTTTGATATAATTTGTGTGCTTTAACCAAATCTATATTTTTTGTGTATATGAGATTTTGTTTCTTAGCCAGTTTATAGTATAAAAATAGCCAGAATGAAGAGGACTGCTGAGGCTATTTCTGGAACATTCAAGATGAACATTGTATTTGTAATGTAAATATTTTAATAAAAATTGTTCGAGAAAATAAAAAATACGAATTCAAATTCAAGTCTGTTACTTAACAGACATTCAGATTTTGAATTATAGGTTCACAAAGACAGATAAACAGCCAGACAGACAAACATACACAACAGGGAGCCATTTCTTCTTTTTCTTCTTCAATTTACAGGCATCCGTCTCTGTCGCAGCTACTTTATTTGTTGTATCGTTCACCTTTCTAAAGTGCTTATTTTATTTACAGTGTCTCAAAATGTACATTTTTGGTGAACTCTTGGCATTAAATTTGTGGATGGAATTCAATACCTCCTCATATAGGTAGGTATAGAGAAAGTGCAAATATTATGCAATTAATAGAAACGGCTTGACCTTAGTGATGTTCATTACCCACTGTGAACTTTCACATATTAATTAAATGAAACAGGTTTGTCATAAGGATTAAAACTTCCTTTTTAGAGTAACGATGCATAAATGCATAACTTTAATGAAAAATTTCTGCTCTAGTAAATTTGTATACATCTCATCTTATGTGGACCATTTACGAGAAAACACTTTTTTTTCTGCAACTGCCTTTAATACCAAAGTTTTTATTCGTTGAGAAAAACCTTTCTCATAAATCATAACCTAGGCAGCTCGTTATGCACAGTCAATTAACCGCATAAAAGGAGCATGGTGTATGTTGCGTGATGCTGCAAAAATTTCTGAAACAGGTGTAGGCTACCATACTGGAATATGACGTAATGGTAGGACCCCGTGACAGCATACATACACGTTCTCGTGAATAAATGATTATTATTGTTGTTATAAAATCTATGATATAAAATTAACCAAATGATAAATAAAATAAACAGTTTTAGTAAAAAAAGCACAAACGGAGAACTACAAGAACTACTTGAAATGCATTGTAAAAACAGGGATAAGCTGTACAATAAAATATTTAGTAGGGTAGTTTAACCTAATCAGGAATTTGTAGTATGAAAGGAAAGAATTCCATTCCTACATAACCACTATGGTTAAACATATCTGAAAAGAAATACTTCGGAAACGTCTAACGTCACGAAAAGGTAATTTAGCATACATTATATGTTTAATCTAACTTTATTGGTAGAGAAGCCCTTTATGTTTAAGCCTGGTTACATAACATACGATAAAAATTAGGAGTGCAGGAAAATTTACTGAAATTTCTGTCTGCATTCTATTTTTAATGAAATTACCTTAAATCTTCGAAGCGTTAGTAAGAGTTTTTGGAAGTATTTCTCTTTACATCGTATTTGACAAGTAACATTTTCTATTTACAAGAGCTTTTAGACTTTTGCGCTAGTTCCTTTGATTTTACAAAGCAGGGAGAGACTTAAAACAGGGATTTCCTGCAATACTTCTGTGAACCAAAGGAAATTCAATTACCAACATCTTATGAGAGGTAACGTAATGGAAAGCAACTGATTTAGCAAACATTGGGGTGCGTTGGGATATCTGTGTTATCAATTATTTACCAAGTATATTAGCATCTTTGGACGCAGAGCCTTCGATACCAGTGTAAAGCGATACAGCATTCGCAACCCTGACTTTGACAGTGCGGCTCGAATTACCGACCAATTGCTAAAGAGAGCGTGGTGCCTAAAGTTTTTTTTTTTTACATTTCACTAGGAGATCGCGTGCGCTGACAAGGTTACGTAAAACAACACACATATCTAGGGCTTGGTTCATTCAGCAACATACAGAATACTTGTGAATACACAAAAACACGTAACCGGAAGGCGATTGCATCCTTTCTTGACCGGAGTAGAGTTGATTATTACTCGTTTCCATCCAGTAGGAATCATTTCATATTTAATCAATCTGGCCAGACAGAGATATCAAAACATCCCTCCCTCGTGGAATGAATTACGTGATAGAAGCTAGTTTCGCTTTCCTGCTGTGAACGCCTTAGTTGCATGTTCATTATTTTCCATGCATACGAGAAATATTATTTAAGAAACATGTCTCAAAAAATTTCTAGGTACATTTACACAGAACGGTATCCGCTGGTAAATAGGTTCTATAATTACCTAACATTTTTATTACCACATTTTTGAATATTTTATAACAAATATTCTTAAAGCACACACATCACAATCGGTAACATTGGTAATACGTAAATGAAATAACAATTGAGAAAATAAATTTGGAAAGAAATTCTTCAGGCCTAAGTTAAGGTTATTTAACCGGCATTCGCTATTTCCGAGAAGCTTGAAAGTGCCTCGGTCGGGTAGGGCTATTCTGAAGGAAATCGTCATTAAGAATTGCTTAGCTTTTGCTTTGGGAAATTTATAGATTTTTCGACCATTAAATTATTTGCTAATTAATTTAAAATTATCTATCTACGTTATTTTCAATTAGCTGGAATTTCCATTTAATTTAAATATTTGTGTCGGCTCTGATGCATTAAAAAAATCTGTTTCAAAGTGAGCAGGTAATATAAGATCTGATTAAATTTGTCTAACCGGATTGGAAATCCAGTATATATATCTCCGAAACTTAAAACGTTTATATGCGAATGAATTGTTTGCATGTAATAACTAAGTTTTCCAAGAAGGTACATAATTTATTTTATTTCATTTGTGTTAACGTTTCTCGGCAAAAAATGAACAAATTAATGATAAATCTGTGACTATAAACCGTACTTTCATATTATTATTATTATTATTATTATTATTATTATTATTATTATTATTATTATTATTATTATTATTATTATTATTATTATTATTATTATTATTATTATTATTATTATTATTATTATTATTATTATTATTATTATTATTATTATTATTATTATTATTATTATTATTATTATTATTATTATTATTATTATTATTATTATTATTATTATTATTATTATTATTATTATTATTATTATTATTATTATTATTATTATTATTATTATTATTATTATTATTATTATTATTATTATTATTATTATTATTATTATTATTATTATTATTATTATTATTATTATTATTATTATTATTATTATTATTATTATTATTATTATTATTATTATTATTATTATTATTATTATTATTATTATTATTATTATTATTATTATTATTATTATTATTATTATTATTATTATTATTATTATTATTATTATTATTATTATTATTATTATTATTATTATTATTATTATTATTATTATTATTATTATTATTATTATTATTATTATTATTATTATTATTATTATTATTATTATTATTATTATTATTATTATTATTATTATTATTATTATTATTATTATTATTATTATTATTATTATTATTATTATTATTATTATTATTATTATTATTATTATTATTATTATTATTATTATTATTATTATTATTATTATTATTATTATTATTATTTCAAACTGAATGAGGCTGAAATAAAGTTCAAACCAAAACTTTGGAGTTTCAGAGTAAACAAAGCTGTTGACAACACTATCGATTACAATGTTATGATACAGAAATCTTACGACACACAGGTTGTTGCAGACTGGTACAAATAGTGGTTAACCTACTTTTCTAATTAAGAGGGAGTCTCACAGCTGATAATGCAACATTAAATCGATCTTTTACATTTAATTTTGTAATACATTTTGTTGTTGTAATTGCACTAATAGTCCATCTGTTATTCCTTCATCAAACAGGTTCTAATGATCCTTTAGGTGTAAATAGAAATATTGATAAAATTCATTTTCAGTTCCCATTAGATTATGACGTAATTAAAATAGAGACTATTTTCGTCACAGTAAAGCTTCAGAAATTCATGTGTCAGAAAAAATGATGGTATGGGTGTGTGTACATGCGTGTGCATGTGTTTGCAGTACAATAAAAGAACTTGAATTCTTAAGAGCATTAGCTAGATATATGAAGTCGATAGACGTTACAATTCCAAGATGGAATACAAACAGGAGTTGAGCAATAGATGATAGTTCAATACTCATGGGAAAAATTAGAAACGCTAGGCGAAGAAAAAGTAAGAACAAACATTGCAATGTGGCATTAGAAATGACCTGCCGTAAGTTTGGAATACGTGTGAAATGAAAGAGATCTTAAACACTCTGGGGATATCCAGGGGGCGCAAGTAGAGAGTACATCGGGGGAAGGGAGAAACAGAAATAGCTGAAACTCATGATGTCAATCACAGCTGCATTCTGTGGTCACTTTGAGGGATTTATCCAATCGATCAAAAGAAAACAGGTCTTTGAGATCAAATTTCTGAATCAGGATTCATATCCGGCCAGTATATTTAGCCAAAGACTGCGGGGAGACCCACTTATAGATCATTTTAAAATTAGACCAAGCCGAGTAAATCAGATGATTGGAGCTAGTTTCGTTTTATTGCTGTGAATCTTTAGTTAAGATATCAGTATAATTCTATCTTCATTATAAACATACAGGAAGTGGATGTTCTGTAACCATAGATCTATCTGCCTATGACTAAACGTGTGCATAAAATAGTAACATGAGCAAAGCGATGTGTTTAATCATGTTTCCATCCAAGGTATGATATAATGATTTCCAAAACATCGGGTTTGTCCCTGCCATTCTTCAATATTTGCCTAGCACTGTTTTAATATGCAGATATACTTACGCCTTTGTTTAATGACAGTTAAAGCGTGACATAGGTAGGCACTTGTTTACAGAAAAGCTACAGCAAAGTTAACTGAAACTGCAGTGCTTTTGTGTTAAGATTTTGAATATTCGAGGGGAGACTTTTGAGACACGAGCCCCGTGTTAAACCCCTTCAATGAGTTTTTGAATGCTATGCCCCTTTCAGGGTTTGCTCAGAAATATATTTATCAAGCCTACGATTCTTTTTTGGTGCCGTAAGCAACTGCTTAATTTCCCTTCCAAAAGAATCCATGTAAAGAACTTTTACATCCGTAAAAGAATTAATTGTCCTGCGCTAGGTTCAACCCGCGACCTGGAGCATTTATTCCTGACCACAGAGGACAACTACTACGCCCAGCCATATGATTCTTCTGCTTAGAAATTGTAAACAGAGGAACCTGTCACTTTTTGAGCGATGTTTACTGAAGATGCACACACTAATCTGAACTAAGCACCCGTTTCCTGCCATTGTACAGTGTGACAACGGCAACACCAGCGACACGCCCACCTGTTGCGCTGCTCCACACTTTTTTTTTACAACTGAGCACCTCAGAAGCACACAGCGTGGTGGAGTTGTCGAATCTGTAGAGAAACTCATTGTTTATTGTACTTTATCCTTCTAGTTAACACAAAAATGATGTTAGGTAGATTTGTTAACTAGATCATTTCCCCAATCAATCTTGCAATCTTGAAGTTCAGAAGGATAAAGAAATTTTGCAAAAGCATGATTCATAATATAATTATTTGTATGTTTCCAAAGTTATCTACATGACATGTGTGAAAGCACAATTATCATCTAGTAGTGATTTACTACTAAGCTTGAAGTATGTTGCTATCTGGGTATATTATCTCAAAATAAGAGGGCATTCATTTGAGAATGGATACCCGAAAATATGTGGTTCAAATCTCGGCTATATCATTTAAATTTCAGTCATACTCGAAATACTTAGAATGTTACAAGTTTATAAAAATCAAAAGTGGCATTTTGGGGTTTCAAAAACAATATTATTAAAGGTGATTGCAGGATGGAAAAGAGTAACTAAAAAAAAGTGAATGTGGAGGAGTCGAACTGAATACATTTACTCTGAAGAATAAAAGGAAATCTGATAAATAGGCTTTCTTAATTTATTTTCTGCCGGATTTTGAGCAACTAACACAATCACTTTGGTTCCTTTTCACTTAGTCTGTCACCAAACCATTTCAATGTAATTGTTCCTGAAATAAGCTGTCCAAGTAATTGAGATTTGAAATCAAAATCGGGGCTATTGTATCATGGAGTTGGGATTAATATTTTTAACACTACTGCAGACTTAACTTGAGCTAAATGTAACCTTATTTACACATAGCTACACAGAAATAAATCATATATAGTGATCACTTATTTTAGAAGAATTATTGATAAAACAGATATAAATATATCTTTTATTAGAGGAAAGTGTTATTTTAAATTCCGTGTTACTTATACTGGATGAAGTATCAAGTGAAATAAGATTAATTTAATTTAAATTGAGAATATCCTAAGTACAACTATTTTGAAAGTTATTGTTTTAATTGTTTGGAAGCAATTTTATGATGTTACAAATGCTTAAAACAAAGAAAAATTATTGTTATTTCCTTAAGTTTTAATGTAGGGATGAATCATGTTTACCGGGCGCTTAATCAAAATGCTGCATAAATGTTTTGCAATATTTCATTAATGTGATGACATTTTCTACTTTTTAATTAATCAAGAAGAAAAGAATAGTTTGTTTGTTAATGACGGTGCCAACACTTGCCAAAGACATATAAGCGCCGCTGGTGTGCCGAAATTTTGAGCCATAGGAGTTCTTTTACATGCAGTAAATCTAGTGACAGGAGAATGTCGCTTTTAACACTCTTAAAGTGAATCGGTTTCGGCCGGATTTGAATTGGTGTCCTTGCGATCAGTAGACAAGTGCCTAGTTACCGGCGGAATCACTCAGACCGACGTAATTATCAAGGACAATATATTTATAGGGAGAAAATAAGAATGAGAAACTAAATTTTAAGATTTTAACATTAGTTAAATATGCATTAACTACAATATTCACTACTTCACAAGATATTTAAACTTCTACATAACAGCAGTGAAGTGCGGAACAGAGATCATCGGTTCAAATGTTAAAACACCAAACAATTTTTTTTAAATGCTTGCTGTAATTTTACAATTGCTTCCTCAATTCGAGTGACAGGAGCTTAGTTATATAATAACAGCAAAGAGGTTAGAGCAAGTGGTTCCTGAAACGCTTCTGATATGGACTCTGTTGAAGGGATTTTCAAAATACAATCAGATCCTTGGAGTTTACCTTTTAAGGACGCGTTAAACAGTCGACCTGACTTAAGGAAGAGCACTTATTGAGTGGGTACTTTGACAGAATAGCTACTATCTTCGTATTTTTATGATTTCCAATACCGTTTTACTGTTTTTATAGTACAAAAGATATTGATCCAAAAATTTGACATCGAGATTTCATTATAAATACATGTTTTGAGGTGTATCCATGTGTCCACAGGATACTAGCGTTTTGTAAAAAATATTTTGCAAAGAGTGAGTAAAGAAACTAACTTGAGTCCATTATTTATTGTTGGTGGTCACAGCTGTAGCGCTCTTAAAATGTTCATTTGTTACTTAATATAGGCGATCTCATTAACCAAGCATTTTTTCAAATTTATCTTTAGAAATAGGGAACTATTTTATCCCAGACATTTTAAGGTGCAATAACTGGATATGAAACACGTAGTTTTGGCCCAAGTTAAGTTATACATTATGTTGGATTTGGGAACTTTATCTGGCCGCCGTGGGGAACAGGTGGTCCGAAGTCGATACCACCAAGACGTGTTCTTTGGTGGCGCCTGAGCAGTGAAGCGGGTCAGGGACACCATCTAATTGTCATTTCATAATACCACAGATGTTACTTCGTTGTTAAACAACCAGAGCTCCGATACAAAAACGATTGTTTGTGCACCTTTCACCCATCGCACTTTTGAAAGTCACGGTCTTTTCCTTTGCGTGAAATTGGAAGTGCCGAAGGATACACCTCATTACGCCAATTTTAGACGTCTGTTGCCTACCATATCATCATCGGCGCCACTGGGTGCCTTACTCAGAAATAATTTTCTTCGTTTCTCTTGCATAACAATATCCTCATGTGCAAAATTTAAAAGATGCCGCAAAAGCAATTTTGCACATGCGAATATCAGAATTCTAAAACGATACTGTTGTAAACACGCTAGAGTGGAAAATAGAGACAGACATACTACCTATAACGGTGTGCTCTTAAGCCACTGATTGATGGATGGAAACTCGTGGGCATTTTGAGGAGAGAGCACCATGATATTTCCCACCAATTAGCACCTTAAGATCATTCCGGTACAGTACATCTTTCTCTTTCTTTCTCCATCCCATATGATTACAACAGGATGGTTCCAGTTTAAGACAGATTATAATTAGAGAAATTTATATTAAGATCAATAAAGTTTGAAATAAAATTGCAAAATACAACATAAGAATCCGGAGCGCATCTGAACTAGATTGTCATTATGACATGCACCGAAAAATAATAATCATAAAATATTTTAACTAATGCTGTTATTAAGAACAGAAGAACTCTCAAAATTAACAAAAAATATCAAATAGACACAGTAAGCGTTAGTATTAAAGTTCGATTTAAATTAACAGTGGCGTACTATGTGCATACAAATGTCATTAAAAAGTTAAAATTTTGACGATTTATTACCAAACAATGCAAAAATTCTGGAAATTTAAATAGCAAATTCCTTTTAAAACAAAGTAATAACACACCCCACCTTAAATGTTTGTTTTTGTACCAGCATTTTAAAGAGAAGGTTCCTGTCATAAAATAATGAAGTAATAATGCAATTTTGTACCGAAATAATATACAAACAGTGAACATATATAACACAGTGTTTATGGTTCACTGACAAGGTTTGTAAATTTGTAATGCAGAATCTGAAAGGTGACAAACATCGAGTGGCCAAATGCCTTTAAAAACAATTTAATATCATTAAATTTTGGATTCTGAAACCCAATTTTGTGTAATGGTACTAATATGCACATACAACTCGAGAATTAATGTCATTTAACGACAAAGGAAACTAAACTATTAATATCTTATGATTATATTCGATATTTCAGTTAATCACTGCATGGTTTAAAAAAATCGTTAAAACAGTTATATGATAACTGTGGTAAAAGTAAAACTTATCTGTCACTACATATACTAACATATAGTGCGTTGACAACATGACGGTTGTGTACATATCGAAAATTACTCCAGATTTCGATATCGCTGACAAAAAACGAGCTTTTTGGAAGTAAACACTCTATAATATTGTTGACTTTTTTCACTATGTCGACGAACACAATAGCCAGATGACAGTTGTACCAGGTTCGTGTCTAGGAAAGTAACAAAGGCACTGAGCACTCACCAAGTGTTTGGTGGCGAAGTAAGTTGCTTGATCCAGTTGCCGGTGAGATAGGAGGTTCCTTTTCGTTGTTTCGGATGCTCTTGCTCGTGTCAGGTTTGTTCGACCGCCGGTCACTCAATACACTTCTATTTCTCCAGCATCCAGCAGTCCACGTCTGGAGGGTCACGTGATAACCGCGACGTCACGATCCCCACCACTTGTGTTGCATGCGGTATAAGGTAAGTAATTTCACTCCGGTGCATAATGTTTACAGACGGGGTTTAAATTTGTTGCGCACATTACGTCATGATCATGCCGCCCCCGTACTCACCGTCACTTGCAGCAAATGTTATAAACTTGGGTCCCATAAGCGGTTTTTCTCCTTCCAGAAACTGCCTTAAGGAAATTTAAGCAAACCAATGGTTTAAAATAAACTTTAAATAGATGTTTCTTTTTGGAAGGGAAGCCCTTTGTTTTATATCATTTATTTTATTATTAGCAATTAATTTGATATTTTTGTGGCATTGTTTCATCTTATTTTCATTTTGCTGGCTTACAACGAAGTTTATATACACTTCGCAAAAACTGACATATGACTTTAAAAATAATTAGGGACTAAATTATTTTGGATTTTTATATTACGAATTACATTTTATTATTTAGGTATAAGTTTTGGAAATTATTTTTTCAGCAAATTCAACTAAATTGTCCCACATGATACAGACTATGTCCAATTGTTCTGAAATTGCTGCATATAATCCTAAACTACCAATAAATAATTAAATGTCATAAACACAATATTTCTAAGTAATGTTAAGCTATTAAATATAAAACAATGCACAAATTAAAAATAACATATGAAATACAATGACGAAATTTGAAAAACAAAAAACTTTCCTTATGTACTAAGGCTAGTGAAAAATGACAGATCTGTGTGCTATAATTAAATACATTTATAGAAAATTTAAAATTTGTTTCAAATTTAAATAATGTGGGACATTTTCGCCAGGGTTATGGAATTCTATTTTAATATTTAAAAACTCCGGAACTAAAAGTATATCAAACTGAAAGTCATATAATTCCTATATAAGATACTAGTGAAAATAAAATTTCAGTTAAATTCAATAAAAAGTTTATAAAAACCACGTTTTAGTGTCTTGCAAATGAGCGATTAAGTGTTAAATTTGCTAAATTTATTATCTATTATCTTTGAAACTATTTAAGATATGGTGATAATTTTACAGAATATGGATTTATGTTTTCTAAGTATATGGCGTAACTAAATCCAGTAAGTGAATTTATTAAGAAAGACATCTTACTTTTCTCAATTATACCATACTTTGAATAAAATTGATCATCTACGATTTTAATAACGAAACATATTACTAACACCAAGGTAGATACAAAACAACTTAAAGATTGTTGTTATCATCTAAAAATTTGGTTTAGATATCTTCAGATAACTTCTGAGAAAACGGGAGGTTCATTTTTATGAAAAAATATCGTTCGCTAGAAAGTTCTTCAAAATAAAAACAGACTCTCACATATTTGCAAAGAAAAGAAACCACATGGTTTGAGCACACTGAAGCTGTCATATTTAACAGCAAGTCCAATTTGTTCAGCAAAATCTTCGTTATAAAAAGGAGCTAACTTTACTTCTCTAATCGAAACGTATAGGGGTTACATGGCTCTTTTTTAAGTGGATGCAAAATTCACAGAGCAGATTTGTTAGTGCAGCACAGTTTTAAAAATATATTATGTCTACAATGCTAAACTATATACTTAACTGGAACATTTCAATTTATGCATGGGAAATTTAATATGTCATTTTATGCAACTTTAGCCATTTAAATTTCCACTAACGAAAAGCGCCTTTTTAATTTTTATTTGCGGAATATTAACTCCTTACTCCTAATAACGCTCGAAATATCTCTTGGTCATCTGCAACGTTTTGCTTTCTTCTTCCCTGATAAGGATATAGCGTGATCTGGCTGTGCTATCAGATTATGAATTTGGCCCAAAAAACTACCCGTACTTATATGCTTTTCATATAGGCAGTAATTATATCATTTAAGTTTGCCATAAGTATGCTAGTTCTGTTGAATTTTCACATAATTTCTACTAATTTTCTGTGATTGCAGGATAGGACAATGACGGACCTTGTCGTACACGGCAAGCCCTAAGGAAAATAATGGAATCATTTGAAGGTGAGGGTTCTCTAGGTTTATATACTTTAGTATCTATGATTCGAATAAAATTAATGATGATTTTAACTCACTTGGTTTATTTATAAATATGAAGTATGGTTTGCTCTAAAAAAACTTAATATAAGAAATGTCAGAGATGTAAAGAACCGTACGTTATTTATGAACATAAACCATTTCAAAGACCAGTTGAGCCAAGCCTATTACAAGAACTCTTAATGGCATACACAATATTTAACATAAATTATACAGAGTGTTCTAAATGTGTACCTTATACATATTTATCGTATTACACACTTGCAAAAATGTCATGCACTCTAGTTGTTATAAGGATGCAGGAAAGTGGCATTATACTACAGACAACCAATTTCTCCAAGCTTCTGAAGGTACTGACGAACAATCACTATATTCCAAAGGTTTAAGATCAATTTATTCCTTCATAATTTCATGTGTTTCGAAAGAAATATAAACCACTATGTAATATTATTAGTGCTTTCCATAACATATACTCAACATATAGGTTGTAGAAGTGTACTAGTTCTACATTTATAATATAGAGAATTTCCGTGGGTTCTTTGTGCAAGTGAATTCCAAAACCAAATGTTCAGGTTTCGATTCTCAACTGGGCGTTGGATGAATTTTTCATTTAGCTACGATTATTCCTTATCCTCCCTAGGGTCTGAATGTGTGAATGAGAGCACGAATGAGTAAGATTAAATGTTTATAAAGCAACACAAAATATAAACCCAAAAATTAATACAAATCCACGGTGAACATCATTGGAACTTCTTCCAAATAAAACTAGGAGGAAGGTGGTTCTAAATTAGCTTAGATGTTAAACGGATGACGAAACAAATATCAACATAAGTAATACTTTTGCACAATCTTCCTTCCTATTAAAATCCGAACGCTGGTTATAGCTGTGGTGATTTGACTTTCAATGCTCTTTTGGTTATCTCACACTTTTATAGAAATATCATATATGAATATATAAAACAATGTACAAACAGCACCTACATATATGTACATGTACATCAATCAACTGACCAGAGAATAGAAAAACAGAATTATCTGAAATAAACTTTTACGTTCCTTAGCAGGTTACAGGGTACAGGTTACATTGAAGAAATTAAAATACAATTAAACATGTGCAATGTGACAACAAGAATCCAGAACTTAAAAGGCAATTAATTTAACCATATTGAAAGAAAGCCTTTCAGTACAATGCCTACATGCTTCACTACTAAGTTAAAAATAAACTAAATGTTGACCAATCTTATTAAGATGGAGTACTCAATCTCTTGAAGTGGAAACAGATCAAGGACTAGATCCATGTAGTAGAACAAAATGTTTCTCCAAGTAAATTAACACATTATGATGTCTATTTTAAGAGGTTTTACTAGTTACAAGTATTCAGAATAAATTCAAAATTTTAAGCCTCTACATTTCTGAAATAATAGTACTCAGAAAATTACACGAAAATTTTCTGCAAGATAGCTAATGTATGTAATAGGATATTGCTGCTTTAAGCTAATATTTATGCATCTCTTTAAGTGGTTGTGCATAATTTTATATTTCAGGTGCACATTAAAAAGAAATTAAAAAAGAAAGAAGGGAGAAGGGAAAATTATTTTAAATATCTAAATGAAATTTTTAATCTACGGTTCTAATGATAAATATTACAACTTTAAGCAAAACTTATTTTGGCTTTTATTTTAAAATTAATTCCTGTTACAACAGGTAAAATTTTCTGAACACGTTGCTATTTTAGTTAATTGATGGAAATTAATCATTTCTCCACACTAGCCGTGTATAGGTTAAGGTATTTGATGGATATATTCAACATGAAAAATTCAATGCCATGGTCAGGATTTGAATCAGGGATCTCCTGGTTTCCGTTCAGTCGCTCTAACCCATTGAGCTACCATGGCTAACGTGCCGTCCTGACATTAAATTCTCCAGTTGACTCATATATTACCCCGTAGACCACTAGGGGCTTTCGCATTCGAGATATACCGTTTGTGGCGACTTACTATCGTAAGTACTTGAGTCCCAGGCTTCATCATTTAACTCTTATTATTTTAGTTAATTGATGGAAATTAATTATTTCTCCACACTAGCCATGTATAAGATAAGGTCTTTGATACAGTCAACATGAAAAATTCAATGGGTTAGAGCGACTGGACGGAAACCAGGAGATCCGTGGTTCAAATCCCGGCCATGCATTGTATTTTTCATGTCGACTATCTACGTTGCTATTTATTTGAAATTTGATCATGTATGAATTTGACACTCACAGGTCAAACAGCTTCTGATAAATGTGTGTCCGAGTGAGGACACGTTACCTAAATAAAATTAAAAAAAGTAGTGCAAAATCAGGGAAGAAAAAGACCCTTAAAATAGACAGTAAAGTATTGCCTTTGTGGTTTGGTGGTTAGCATACTAACTTACAAATCCAGAGTTTCGGTTTTGATTACTAGTTAGAGAATGGAAATTCTTCTTTACATTAAAGGAGTAAATAAATGTCAATGCCGATGAGCAATTGTTAAATCTTAGATGTTAAAGGTAGTATATAAATGCAACACACAAGAAAATAAACCAAAAATACAATAATTTAATTTAAGTTAGCTTTATATTTAGGAATTTCATATGATAATCAATAGTTGAAAAATGCAGAGACTTCAATTTTCGATATCATAAGTACTGAAAGTAACTCTGTAACTATCTCTTTTCTTTAAATTTCGAAAAAAAAGAGGGAATTTTCCTTCATACGTACATTAAACGGCGTGAGGGAAGTGAAAATAAAGATTCAGAAATGTCACAATTTGAAACTGAATAGCTATTATCGTATTTAATGCTTTTTGAAAAACGAAATCTGAACAACAATTATAATACTGGTGAATTAAGACCTATTTTTATTTATGAGTAGAAGGTTTGATAAGCGTAATTTCCGCAAATGTATATATAAATCTTGATTCACAAGTGGCATACAATGTTTTATTCAACACTTACCCTAATCATGAAAAAGTTTTACTACTTTTCTGAATTAAACTATAATAAATTATAAAAATTGTTTGTAATTTTATTGTCTGGAATATTTATTTAGACCAAGGCTGGCTGGATGTGTGTCACGAACATTGTTGGCTAGTACCTAATAGAGAGAAAGTGATGGCTTATCATTTCTTCTGCCCGCCTCGGTAGCGTGGTGGTAGCATGTCTGCCTCAAGTTCAAGAGGTCTCGAGTTCGAATCTCGGTCAGGGTGAGTTACCTAGATAAGGGTTTTTCCAGGGTTTTCCCTTATCCTGAAAGGCGTCGGGTAACTCTAAGCTCTATGGACCCTGGGCTCATTTGAGCATCATTTCACCCATTCCATTTAGCGTCCGATATGACTTAACGTTGGAGGACTTAAATTAAAAAAAAAAAAAAACATTTCTGTGAAATTGTTTTAATTTTTGGTATAATTTGAATAAAAACTTAGGCAAATTATTCAGTGATAGATTCATACAAATTAAGAAAAATCAATTAGGGCCAACATCATTAGAAGAAACTGATGTCCGTTTTTTTAATTTTGATTGTATTACTAATATGTCCAATAGACCTATATAGTATGCTTATAATAATAGTGAAAAATTATGTTGATTTCCATTTCAGAAAGCTACATTGACGAATGTATTGCAAGTAGATTGTGGGCATATAGGCATATATTTGTTAATTACTGAATGAATGAAAGTTGTAGATGTAGTTGCAGATTTACATCTCATCACTAGATGTTAAAACTACAATAAATATTATACTTGAAACGTAGGCTTAGTGATTGTATTTTATTCGTAAAATGGTTAAAGTGAAATATTAAATTGTTCCTTGTAGACTAATTTCTATTATTAAGGAACCACTCTGCAAGTGTTGGATAAATACAATTAGAATTGAAGGAAATGAAGTTGATATAGTATTAAAATACAATAAAATACACTGAATAATAATTACCATGGTCTACAGACATTTGCTGTGAGTTAGTAGTAAAATTCCATATTTTACATACCCTGTTTTACTTAACTTAACGTGAATAAGAAAGTTGCTATAGCACTACACTGAGACACAAACAACGTTATAAAGGTCAGCACGAGGTACATATATATCGAAGTACTGACCTCATTAGAACTATGTTCTGGGGAACTAAGATGACAGCCCGCAAATCTCGTGGCGATGTTATGCTTCTTGGAACGGCACGCCTAGAGCAACCGCAAGATGTCCCTGTAAAGTTTACTTTTGCTGATAATAAGCGCACTCCTTAACAGGCGACATGCAGATATCTGCAACTTGACTAGTTAATTGCTTTCTGACACCTACCTACGCAATGCCGCTTTGACCTTTTTTGATGTTAAATAGTGATCTCCAAGGACGCTCCAATTACAGGGTTCGCTACTTCCATACTCAGTACTGCTTAACCTTGACATCAACCAGGAAGAATCATGTTAATGTCTTTTAACACCCCAAAATGCTTGTGATTGCTAGATATTCCGATAGAATGATCTAAAGAAGTAACAATTTAGTGTAAATATAGGATAAGGCAAGCAAATTGTATGTAGTCATAAATACTCGTAAATATTATGTATGTTTCCTAAGTATATAGTTGGCAGTACTAGAAACATGCGTCACAATACCAACATACCGAAACGAGGTTATGTAAGTAAAAACATTTTAAGGTTTTTTTTTCTGCCTAAACGACTACCAATAGGAGTTTAATAATTTTTACAGTGGGTAGTTGAGATAGCTACTGAATAGATGTTTGGTTGGTATAAGAAATAGAAGTTCTATTATATCCCTCCCAGACAGTTAATTCATCGAAAGTACATATTTTGAGATCATCTTAATAAAGAAAACATTTTAAAAGAAAGGTCAGCTTAACTAAAAGAAGATACGTGGGATAATACAAAACTCAGTATAAACTGATGCTCATCTTTGTAGGCTGAGGTTGTGAGGTACGAGTCAGAACGAAATAAATTTTTCCTAGCCAGGATTTGAACTACAGATTTAAAGCAGTTCCAGAATATACCATGGTAGCTTAATTGATTACAGCAGGCTATGGGAAGGTAAAGGTTCGTGATTCAAATCCTTGATGTAGTAATGAATTCTTCAGTCTGGTTCTTTATGGGAAATTTGAAGAGCAGGTCTAAATATGCTCTATCATTTTGTGTTTATAAATATATTCTTATTGAATTGAGATAAGTTCAATATTTTCGCATTTTAAACTGTGTATTATGTGTTTTTTTTGTTGTAATTTACGTCCTCCAACGTTACGTCATATCGGACGATGAATGGAACGGATGAAATGATGCTCAAATGAGTCCGGGGTCCATGGAGCTTACAGTTGCCCGACATTCGTCTTTTAGGACAAGGGAAAACCCCGGAAGAAACCTTATCCAGGTAACTCACCCTCACCGAGATTCGAAATCGGGACCTCTTGAACGTGAGGCAGACATACTACCACCACGTTACCAAAGCGTGCTGTATTATTGTGTACAAATGCTCCTGAAGTGAACACCATATCAACTTATATAAGATTTTCTTAGGGGTCCCGGGTTCGATTCCCGGCGGTGGGGTTAAGGATTTTTCTCCGACCAAGATAATTCCTCATCTTCCCCAGAGTCTGGAAGTATGAATGAGAGTGTGAATATGTGCGTGATCTAATGATTAAAACCTAACGAATACGAGTTAACACCTTCGGTATGTTCCAAAGGAGAACTGCCGCCGATATGACCATAGTAGTTAAAGGCGGGGTATAAATGAAACAAAAAAATATTTTCTGTACGAAATCAGGGATGGGTTACAGTAAGAAAATTAATAACTGAATGTGGCCTTTCTAAGGAAAAATAAAATACAAATTTTTAATTTATCACAACACCAATCATATTATAAGTTTTGCAACCAAAGCAAGGAAGTATTTGAAGAAACATTGGGTCTATTGTCTTGTGAGTACAAAACTAAAGACCTGAGAAAGATCTCTTTAATCAACGGCCAATCTTATTTACAGAAGTCACATTGGTTGATGCCATAAAAAGTTTTTAAAGTTGTGTGTTTTAAACAGATCGATGTAGGTATATGTATACTTTGTGTAGTAAGGCTTTCTCCATCTCTTAATGGTTATCAGTTGAACAAGATTATGAAAAACTACTTTTCAACACGACTTCAAAAGAAATTTCGAAATATCAAATATTTGCCATGTAAATGTTTTAAATGTATGGAATTTTAATAAGAATAGTTAGAGTAATGTTAATAAAGCAACAAGATTGATAAAATGTTACATAACACCTGAAGCTTTCTTTGCGACGAATATTTTCAAGATCTTCTCGGGACAACATATATACGACAAACCGGAAGGACCATCGCTACCAGAACAAACGAACATGAACGGAGCAAACTGAGAAGTCTGGACTGGAAGAGCATTGCTATGATAACGACCATAGAGCCAACTTCCGCAAAATGCAACCGTTACTGGGAGCGCAGAATTAAGGAGGCTTTGACCATTTCCTCCGAGAGGAGCACGCTTAATCGTGATGCTGGATTACAGTTCAGCTCCTCTTGGAAACCGGCCTTAAAAATATAAATCCGTTGGTTTAAGAAACAGAGGTCTATACAGCTCGATCATCAAGAGTAGGATAGAAGAGAGTGTTCCAGGCCAGACCCAAAAGGGCAAGATGGCGGCCATGCGCAATCTATGTATTTAGGATAATTTTTTTCAGAGTTTAGAGGTTTTCGACAGTCCTCTTAATTTCTTGTAAATCATCATGCTAGGTCTTGTGGTTTGATCTGAGGCTATACGGTTAAGAATTGCAGGTTTTCTTGGATAAAGACTGTTAGTCTGGGAGGTTAATAGCTGTAGGATTTAGAGGTTAGGCCTTGAGGTATGATCTGAAACTCTATGGTTAAGAGACGCAGGTTTTCACAGAGGTTGAAAGCTGTAGGATTTAGAGATTGGGGTTTGAGGTATGATATGAGACTCTAGGGTTATGGGTTGTAGATTTTCACAGGAAAAAGCTGGTGGTCAGGAGGATAAAGGCTGTAGGGTCTCAGGCTATGATTTATAGGCTGAGGTATGGTCCTATGATCTTGAAGTCCATCGACTAAGGGCTGTTAGTCTTGAGGCAAGTCCTACACCTATGCTTTACTATTTCACCCTATTATAAACTAACCTAACCTAATATACTCCTTTGTTTTTATCTTATTTCATAATTCTTTATCCTAACCTAGCTGTGTTTTAATAATAGCATCCTTTGTTACATCTGTTAACCTAACTGTTCTCCTTCCATGAGTTCTTCTATTCTACCACTTTAACCTAACCTAATATACTCATTTGTTTTTACCTTCTTTAATCATTCTTTATGCTAACCTAGCTGTGTTTTGCTAATGGCATCCTTTGTTGCATCTGCTAACCTAACTGTTCTCTTTCCATAAGTTCTTCTATTCTACCACTTTAACCTAACCTAATATACTCCTTTGTTTTTACCTTATTTCATCATTCTTTATGCTAACCTTGCTGTGTTTGGCTAATGGAATCCTTTGTTGCATCGGTTAAACTAACTGTTCTCTTTCCATAAGTTCTTCTATTCTACCACTTTAACCTTACCTAATATACTCCTTTGTTTTTACCTTCTTTCATCATTCTTTATGCTAACCTAGCTGTGTTTTGCTAATGGCATCCTTTGTTGCATCTGTTAACCTAACTGTTCTCTTTCCATAAGTTCTTCTATTCTACCACTTTAACCTAACCTAATATACTCCTTGGTTTTTACCTTATTTCATCATTCTTAATGCTAACCTTGCTGTGTTTGGCTAATGGAATCCTTTGTTGCATCGGTTAACCTAACTGTTCTCTTTCCATAAGTTCTTCTATTCTACCACCTTAACCTTACCTAATATACTCCTTTGTTTTTACCTTCTTTCATCATTCTTTATGCTAACCTAGCTGTGTTTTGCTAATGGCATCGTTTGTTGCATCTGTTAACCTAACTGTTCTCTTTCCATAAGTTCTTCTATTCTACCACTTTAAGCTTACCTAATATACTCCTTTGTTTTTACCTTCTTTCATCATTCTTAATGCCAACCTAGCTGTGTTTTGCTAATGGCATCCTTTGTTGCATCGGTTAACCTAACTGTTCTCTTTCAATAAGTTCTTCTATTCTACCAGTTTAACCTAACCTAATATACTCCTTTGTTTTTACCTTACTTCATCATTCTTTATGCTAACCTTGCTGTGTTTGGCTAATGGAATCCTTTGTTGCATCGGTTAACCTAACTGTTCTCTTTCCATAAGTTCTTCTATTCTACCACTTTAACCTAACCTAATATACTCCTTTGTTTTTACCTTATTTCATCATTCTTTATGCTAACCTAGCTGTGTTTTGCTAATGGCATCCTTTTTTGCATCTGTTAACCTAACTGTTCTCTTTCCATAAGTTCTTCTATTCTACCACTTTAACCTAACCTAATATACTCCTTTGTTTTTACCTTATTTCATCATTCTTTATGCTAACCTTGCTGTGTTTGGCTAATGGAATCCTTTGTTGCATCTGTTAACCTAACTGTTCTCTTTCCATAAGTTCTTCTATTCTACCACTTTAACCTAACCTAATATACTCCTTTGTTTTTACCTTATTTCATCATTCGTTATGCTAACCTTGCTGTGTTTGGCTAATGGAATCCTTTGTTGCATCTGTTAACCTAACTGTTCTCTTTCCATAAGTTCTTATATTCTACCACTTTAACCTAACCTAATATACTGCTTTGTTTTTACCTTCTTTCATCATTCTTTATGCTAACCTTGCTGTGTTTGGCTAATGGAATCCTTTGTTGCATCTGTTAACCTAACTGTTCTCTTTCCATAAGTTCTTCTATTGTACCAGTTTAACCTTACCTAATATACTCCTTTGTTTTTACCTTCTTTCATCATTCTTTATGCTAACCTTGCTATGTTTGGCTAATGGAATCCTTTGTTGCATCTGTTAACCTAACTGTTCTCTTTCCATAAGTTCTTTTATTCTACCACTTTAACCTAACCTAATATACTCCTTTGTTTTTACCTTCTTTCATCATTCTTTATGCTAACCTTGCTGTGTTTGGCTAATGGAATCCTTTGTTGCATCTGTTAACCTATCTGTTCTCTTTCCTTAAGTTCTTCTATTGTACCAGTTTAACCTAACCTAATATACTCCTTTGTTTTTACCTTCTTTCATCATTCTTTATGCTAACCTTGCTGTGTTTGGCTAATGGCATCCGTTCTCTTTCTTAAGCTGCTCTATCCTTATATCCTCAACCTATCCTTAGCATGTTTCTTTTCTCCTCTTTATAAACCATATATCATTTTGGCTCAGTTATTTTGTATCAGGCTAACTTCTCAAATGCAAGGGTACATGAATTCTTGAGGCATATAGCTGTTAGAGCTACTATGACTATCTTAGTCTCTGCTAGAGGTATGTGTGCTGATTAGAGATCCTCGTGATTAAGTCTTATGATCTGAAAGTCTATGTATATTGGTTAAGATACCCATCTCTTTTGGTCAAGTGGTTATGTCCAGTGGTACGATTTTAGAGCTGAGGTTAAAGGATGTAGGTATCGTAGCTTAAGCTCGCAGGTCCTGAGGCTAAAGGCTGTCGGGGGTTAGCGGTTAGGTCTTGAGGTATGATAAGGCTTTAGGGTGGAGTTGTAGGTTTCATAGCTGAAAGGTTGTCAGCAAGAGATATCTTCGTTTCTCTTATAGGTGTATTTGCAATGGAGTGGGCGTGCAGTTTTTCATGTTGTTCCTATAAATTGAGTTCTTGATACTCTTGAGCCTTTGAGACTTTCGAATCTCTTCTAATATTTCGTAATGCTAAACCAATATACTAATGCTATCCTTTCAAGCCTTTTTCAGGTGTTCTGAGGTATTATGTCTGTTTCGTGGATTTTCAAGGATATTTCAAATTATTAGGCAGTAGCTACCTTTTAATTCACCTATTTACAATTAACTAAACTGCGCTCAGTTAGGTTATGCAGTGAGGTAGACATCCCTCGTCTTTTTATCTGGACTTGGGACCAGCGTCAGAAATTGTTTTTCTGAACGGTAGACTTAATGCCTTCCTCTGCTCATATTATTCAGGCTTTAATGATTAGATGTCAGCTGCGCACCAGGGTTTGCTGCTTCTTGAGATGGGAAATCAGTTTTTTCTGCTTTAGGACTTCTTATTTCATTCACTATTCACAGCACGGTAATGTCCATGGGCATATGTGGATACTCCATCATCTGCAATTATTCTTTTGTCATCATGTGGAGATAGGGATATTTTGTTCACTTCCACTGTCGTAACATTATGTTGACGAGACATGATTAGGTTCATTGGAGTTCTTATTATATCTAGGCATACTCTCCTAATGTTTTAATGTTGAGCTGCCTCCATTTACTTTTTGCATGTTCATACTCTCCTTCACTAATTTCTTCTTTGTTTAACTTATTGTAGAATTCATCCCTCGGAGGAAGTTCTGTTTCACTCAAAACATCATAGGATGTAACGTAATCATAGGGAAACACACCCTTACGCGTCATCAATTCGATCTTCTCTGCTCCAAAGTCCTTCTGGGTTTCAGGATATGATGTTAGATTTTTTGCTAGTTTATCCAAGCTGGTACTAAGGAAGCGATAGGTATCCACAAAGCGGAGTTTAATGTCACCAACATACTTAGAAAATGATATGTAACTTTCCTCTGAGTTAGGAATAACTTCTACTCTCTCGCTAGTACAACCTAACTCTTTAACAATGAAATGGGAGTCATATCCACTAAGGTTATGCATGAAGACAGGAATATAATTGGGCGTTTTACAAGTGAGATTACACTGATTATGTAAACTCCCTCGGTATTCACCGGTTATATGATTATGATCTCGTACTTTCCAGTTCTCTCCGGTAAATTCTTTACCACATAAGTAACATTTTGTAGAGCATTCGAAAGAGTTTTGCTGCTCATCTGTTAGTGTTAATGGAGCATCAGTTTTGTATACACTATTAATCTTCTTTGCAAGAGAAGTTACATATTCCATAAACTTCGCCGCTGCATCATAGCCTCGATATACGTAAGGTTCAGTAGGAAGATCGGTCTGTAGGCCTTCAATCGAGGTAGAGGGCTTAACATATACACAGAAACTCAGGAATATGATTCTGATATGGAACTGTATAAGACGTTTCGGGATTAGAAGAACACCCGTGGTAAGGGGTAAGAATGCTTTCAAAGTCGGCGTATATGACATAAGGCAATTGCAGAATCCTTTCAAAGTTCTTGAATCTTACGATAGAGTTCGCTGTTGTCGGCATAACAATCCTGGCAACTCCGTGCTGATTACATATCTTTCTGTGATCATTCAACTTCTCCACCCCTCGCCGACCATGCTGATCATCAAAGTGCGTAAAACAGCGTTTACAGATGTAGATCTTTCCCTGCCGTTTAGTTTTTTGATGATGAACAAGTTTCTCAAAATGCTTTATATAGACATAATGTTGGCGTCCAGCAGCATCACTTAATAGAAGTAGATCACGATGATCAGTCTGTTCATCGTTGACAACTTTCATAGGAAACACTTGATTCTTTTCATCCAAACCGAAAACATTTATAGAGATGTTATTTCTTCGTTCAAATTTCGGAATATCAGCCAAGCTAGTAGGAAATGAGATGCAGGTGAAGTCATATCTTTCATGAAGATCGTTATACTTGCTAACACGTTGAGGTTTGTTTTGAATGAACTTGGCAAGTACGGCGTACATAAAACATTTCTCATCATCATAGTTCTGAGGATCTATACAAGCTCCTTTAGCTCCAATAGTGACCGGTAGCGGTAGGTAACTACTTCCTCTTAGTCCATTATTCTTGTTGATTCTAACACGCACACCATGAACAGCTAATAAAGCCCAGCTGCTTCCTTTAAGTTGACTTTCCTCCATTTCAGTACAAAGCTTGTTGAATTTCTTTTCCAAGATGGCATCCAAGACACTTTCTAAAAATATTGCTTGATTTTGTGTTTTAAATGTTTTATCAGTAGTATCACCAATGGCATTCACAAACTGACATTCAGCCATGATGTTAATTTTCACACTTTTATGAACCCTTAGCTCCTTCTGAATGGCTTGAATTATCCGCTGTTTTGATTCTTGGAGATATGTGTTCAGGTCTTGGCATGTAGAGCATTGGATGAAATATGATTTCAGTCTATCCTGGAAAGCTGTTTCATATTCTACGACATCATCTTCATCAGGAACCATTAACAGCAATTTATGTTTGGTAGGTTCGATCTTGAGTTTCTTAGCAGCAGTTATTCTCTGGCATCGTTCTTGATGCACATTTCTGCGATGTTCAGTACCATAAACGTCAGCACAATGTTTACATTCATAATACTGACCGCAGACCAGCTCGTGTCTCTTTTTATGGTAGTGTTTCAGGAAACTCTTATCACATTTACCACACTTAAATTCTGGAATAGCAGTGTCTAACAGAGCTTCCATTCCTATAGTTTTGTTATGTGCAGGCTAATTCTCGGGGAATATGTTGTTAAGTAAGTGTCCGATACACCTTTTCACTTCTCTTCTTCACCTTGATAAGTTGTCAGCGCTACTGATGAGGAATTTCACTGTAGAAGCTGATCCGCTAAGCTATAAACACACTAGCGTAATTACAATCTAAGTTTTTTTTTTTTTTTTTAAAGGGGCGGCCCCACACCCGCCGTCCCCGGTGACGATCGTCTCTGCCTTGAAGAGGTTACATCGTCTCCCCATGCACATGCTGTTAGTGTACCTAACCATGCAACGAGCAGGGGGAAAGGATGCTGTTAATTCTACGTTAAACTACCGTGCACTGATCAGGTTCCGCTAATAGCACCCTGGTTAGTAAAGGTATGAAGGTAGGAGCTGACATGCGATGCATGTGAGCGGGTAGAGGAGATGCAGGCCAGGGCAGCACATATGACTGAAAGTCCTGAGTGGTGCCGTGGGAAGTCATGGGGCCTCTTAGTGTCTTGTGAAATTTTTTTTTTGTGAAGTAGTGGCAATTTTGGGTTTGGCGATGGGTTAGTAGAAGTAGAGTGGTATGACAGTGGAAGGGTTGAGGTGGTGGGTGAAATTTCTTAATTCTAATTCATGCAGCTACTTATCGTGTTGCGATCTTCGGTGTAGATGTGGCGCTTCGTCCTACTGGACGAGTTGTCCGTGCCAGTTCCTGGTGCGTTGTCCGTATCAAAGCCGGGTCGTAAATGGTCACAGTTGGAGGGGCCCTCGTCCCTCCGGGCCGCCCCGCGGAGCGGGGACTTGAAGGGCTGTCTGTAGCAAGAAGATGGGAAGCATATGTTTAGTTTGATGCGTAGGTTAGTCCGGCACTAGCAGGTCGAGGTAATCGTTAATATCTTCTTGTGTTATGGTTTCTGTAAGGTTTCTGTCAAACAAGGAGAGCGGTCTGTTATGTTTGTTGGTAGTTGTTTGGTATTGGCCTAGTTGTCGGATGAGAGGGTTGTGGCAGTTCTCCGCCCGGGCATAGAGGTCGAAAGCTAGCTTTTTGATGAACTGTTCGATTGTGTGGAGTTTGAGTTCCTCGTGCAGTTGATTCGAGGGTGTTATTGCTGGTACCTTGCAGATGATTCTAATTACCTTATTTTGGAGCTGTTGTAGGCGTTTAATGTGAGTTCGAGCTGCGTAGCCCCAAGCCGGGGCAGCGTACGTTAATATGGGTCGAAGCAGCGTTTTATAGAGAGTGAGCCCCATTTTCATTTGTAGCGAGTTATTTATATTTATAAGGGGGTATAATTTGGACAACTGTGCATTGGCTTTGCAACGGATGTTTTGAATGTGATGTTTCCAGGTGAGGCCAGGATCCATCACCACGCCCAGGTACGTGACCTTAGGTTGCCAGTAGATGTTGTTATTAAATAATTGGAGTACAAACATGAAGACTATAGTTAGTTAGTTAGTTACTAACGCTCCCCGCATGGCAACCTTGGCCTTCGGGGTAACCTCACCCCACCAAGCGATGACCGGACCCATTTCTCAGGTGGAGGCACCCAGAGGGCGGTGTCCATTACCTCCGATGATAGGGTGATAGTGAAGATGGCGGTGAGGTGAGAGGACCTACACTTTTTACCGTGGACTCCGAACCACGTTGGGCATAGGGGATACTTCACATGTGCTAGACAGAGGTGAAGGCGTGGATAGGGCCGACTTAAAATCGCCAACCCCAGAGCCGGGAATCGAA
The DNA here is from genome assembly GCA_030765055.1 of Mantis religiosa. Taxonomy (NCBI): domain Eukaryota; kingdom Metazoa; phylum Arthropoda; class Insecta; order Mantodea; family Mantidae; genus Mantis; species Mantis religiosa. Next base: position 173,306,720 of record CM060951.1, read on the forward strand.
CTCGGGACCCTTAGAACGGGAGGCGCGAACGAAACCACCGCGCTACCCCGGCGCCCACTACAATCTAAGCTCGATCAAGCTCTCTGTATACACTTAGCGCAGACCTAATAGAAAACTTCATCATCCGCTCCACTAACGGAATACGAAGGTGGCGCTACTATCGGAGAAAGCCTAAAAAACTTCATCATCCCCTCCACCAACGGGATTCGAAGGTGGCACTACTATCGGAGAAAGCCTAAAAGAAGACTTCATCATCCCCTCCACCAACGGGATTCGAGGGTGGCGCTACTATCGGAGAAAGCCTAAAAGAAAACTTTATTATCCCCTCCACCAACGGGATTCGAAGGTGGCGCTACTATCGGAGAAAGCCTAAAAGAAAACTTCATCATCCCCTCCACCAACGGGATTCGAAGGTGGCGCTACTATCGGAGAAAGCCTAAAGGAAAACTTCATCATTCCCATCCTACATACAAGAAACATTAACAATGTATTCACTTTAACAAACAAAATTTACTCTCAGCGCACATTAATATAAAAGTTCATAAATCCTAAAATGGGGATCCACAACAAAATTAACAACAAATAATTTCCAGTAATGTATTCAAAATTTTTGCATAACTATTGCGATTTATTAGTTGAGCTAATATGACCTAGAATGAATATGTGTCTGAGAATATTCTAAAAAAGTTTAAGACACACGATTTTTAATGAAAGAATATAAAAGTTGTATTATTTTGATCGAAAATGAAATAGCCACTTCAGCGAGAATAGGTTTTCCATAAACTAAGGTATTTTCATGTGTGGGTAGTCTTTCTATCACATCCTTGGATGGTGCTCAATGTAAATATCCTGTTTGATGTTTAACACATACTTCGTTTTGGTATAAGCTGTTGGCCGTTTAAAAGAATGCTTTTCAGTTTTATACAGAGGGTCCTAAAGTTTGCTTGATGAGAAATAACACATGCCTTTGGCTGGAGGGTAATACCTTGGGTTCCTAATATAGGGTAGTGGAGTAAAATTACTTACTAAATATGTATATCAGCAAGGAGAATCGTGTAAGTATAGTCTAACACACAAAACGTTAGAGAAATGTTTTAAATGCTTTTTACCGAAGTCAGATTTTCCAAACACGTTGTTTACTGTAATTCGATACAGGTATCAAAAACTTTCTATGCTATAATTGCCAATATACCCATAAGAAAAAGCAATTGAAAGGCTCAAGCTTATACAAGGTTTAGGATACTTCTCCTCTCATACACAGATTATTGTTGGTTACTATTTTCTAAGTAGATGCACACAGTTACTTTTCACATCTGTTGGACAACAAACAATTAAGTATATCCTTTTAACGACCAACATAATTACAGTTTGCTATAAAGCATAGTCAGCAATTAGGAATTTTGTACTGCGCGATAATACATCGAGTACAGAGCCATCTCTGGACAGCAAAGAGAAGTCGGTGAAAAGATTGATTACTATTAAATTCTTTATCAACCAAAAGATATCTTGTAGATAATTAAATGAACCTGTCTTATATAATATATATTTTACGTGGTTAGGTTAATGTATTACACTCACACAGCTTTCTTTACTCAGTCTCCTACATCACTCTTTTATATACAACGAAATATGTAATTAACCTGTTTCTATAAACGTTTACATAAGTTTGTAGCAAGTACAAAGTAAGGCTTTGTAGAAGACTGAGTAAAGAAAGCTGTGTGAGTGTAATACATTAACCTAACCACGTAAAATATATATTATATAAGACAGGTTCATTTAATCATCTACAAGATATCTTTTGGTTGATAAAGAATTTAATAGTAATCAATCTTTTCACCGACTTCTCTTTGCTGTCCAGAGATGGCTCTGTACTTGATGTATTATCGCGCAGTACAAAATTTCTAATTGCTGACTATGCTTTATAGCAAACTGTAATTATGTTGGTCGTTAAAAGGATATACTTAATTGTTTGTTGTCCAACAGATGTGAAAAGTAACTGTGTGCATCTACTTAGAAAATAGTAACCAACAATAATCTGTGTATGAGAGGAGAAGTATCCTAAACCTTGTATAAGCTTGAGTCTTTCAATTGCTTTTCTTATGGGTATAGTGGCAATTATAGCATAGAAAGTTTTTGATACCTGTATCGAATTACAGTAAACAACGTGTTTGGAAAATCTGACTTCGGTAAAAAGCATTTAAAACATTTCTCTAATGTTTTGTGTGTTAGACTATACTTACACGATTCTCCTTGCTGATATACATATTTAGTAAGTAATTTTACTCCACTACCCTATATTAGGAACCCAAGGTATTACCCTCCAGCCAAAGGCATGTGTTATTTCTCATCAAGCAAACTTTAGGACCCTCTGTATAAAACTGAAAAGCATTCTTTTAAACGGCCAACAGCTTATACCAAAACGAAGTATGTGTTAAACATCAAACAGGATATTTACATTGAGCACCATCCAAGGATGTGATAGAAAGACTACCCACACATGAAAATATCTTAGTTTATGGAAAACCTATTCTCGCTGAAGTGGCTATTTCATTTTCGATCAAAATAATACAACTTTTATATTCTTTCATTAAAAATCGTGTGTCTTAAACTTTTTTAGAATATTCTCAGACACATATTCATTCTAGGTCATATTAGCTCAACTAATAAATCGCAATAGTTATGCAAAAATTTTGAATACATTACTGGAAATTATTTGTTGTTAATTTTGTTGTGGATCCCCATTTTAGGATTTATGAACTTTTATATTAATGTGCGCTGAGAGTAATTTTTGTTTGTTAAAGTGAATACATTGTTAATGTTTCTTGTATGTAGGATGGGAATGATGAAGTTTTCCTTTAGGCTTTCTCCGATAGTAGCGCCACCTTCGAATCACGTTGGTGGAGGGGATGATGAAGTTTTCTTTTAGGCTTTCTCCGATAGTAGCGCCACCTTCGAATCCCGTTGGTGGAGGGGATAATGAAGTTTTCTTTTAGGCTTTCTCCGATAGTAGCGCCACTCTCGAATCCCGTTGGTGGAGGGGATGATGAAGTTTTCTTTTAGGCTTTCTCCGATAGTAGCGTCACCTTCGAATCCCGTTGGTGGAGGGGATGATGAAGTTTTTTAGGCTTTCTCCGATAGTAGCGCCACCTTCGTATTCCGTTAGTGGAGCGGATGATGAAGTTTTCTATTAGGTCTGCGCTAAGTGTATACAGAGAGCTTGATCGAGCTTAGATTGTAATTACGCTAGTGTGTTTATAGCTTAGCGGATCAGCTTCTACAGTGAAATTCCTCATCAGTAGCGCTGACAACTTATCAAGGTGAAGAAGAGAAGTGAAAAGGTGTATCGGACACTTACTTAACAACATATTCCCCGAGAATTAGCCTGCACATAACAAAACTATAGCAATGGAAGCTCTGTTAGACACTGTTATTCCAGAATTTAAGTGTGGTAAATGTGATAGGAGTTTCCTGAAAAACTACCATAAAAAGAGACACGAGCTGGTCTGCGGTCAGTATTATGAATGTAAACATTGTGCTGACGTTTATGGTACTGAGCATCGCAGAGATGTGCATCAAGAACGATGCCAGAGAATAACTGCTGCTAAGAAACTCAGGATCGAACCTACCAAACATAAATTGCTGTTAATGGTTCCTGATGAAGATGATGTCGTAGAATATGAAACAGCTTTCCAGGATAGACTGAAATCATATTTCATCCAATGCTCTACATGCCAAGACCTGAACACATATCTCCAAGAATCAAAACAGCGGATAATTCAAGCCAATCAGAAGGAGCTAAGGGTTCATAAAAGTGTGAAAATTAACATCATGGCTGAATGTCAGTTTGTGAATGCCATTGGCGATACTACTGATAAAACATTTAAAACACAAAATCAAGCAATATTTTTAGAAAGTGACTTGGATGCCATCTTGGAAAAGAAATTCAACAAGCTTTGTACTGAAATGGAGGAAAGTCAACTTAAAGGAAGCAGCTGGGCTTTATTAGCTGTTCATGGTGTGCGTGTTAGAATCAACAAGAATAATGGACTAAGAGGAAGTAGTTACCTACCGCTACCGGTCACTATTGGAGCTAAAGGAGCTTGTATAAAGCCTCAGAGCTATGATGATGAGAAATGTTTTATGTACGCCGTACTTGCCAAGTTCATTCAAAACAAACCTCAACGTGTTAGCAAGTATAACGATCTTCATGAAAGATATGACTTCACCTGCATCTCATTTCCTACTAGCTTGGCTGATATTCCGAAATTTGAACGAAGAAATAACATCTCTATAAATGTTTTCGGTTTGGATGAAAAGAATCAAGTGTTTCCTATGAAAGTTGTCAACGATGAACAGACTGATCATCGTGATCTACTTCTATTAAGTGATGCTGCTGGACGCCAACATTATGTCTATATAAAGCATTTTGAGAAACTTGTTCATCATCAAAAAACTAAACGGCAGGGAAAGATCTACATCTGTAAACGCTGTTTTACGCACTTTGATGATCAGCATGGTCGGCGAGGGGTGGAGAAGTTGAATGATCACAGAAAGATATGTAATCAGCACGGAGTTGCCAGGATTGTTATGCCGACAACAGCGAACTCTATCGTCAGATTCAAGAACTTTGAAAGGATTCTGCAATTGCCTTATGTCATATACGCCGACTTTGAAAGCATTCTTACCCCTTACCACGGGTGTTCTTCTAATCCCGAAACGTCTTATACAGTTCCATATCAGAATCATATTCCTGAGTTTCTGTGTATATGTTAAGCCCTCTACCTCGATTGAAGGCCTACAGACCGATCTTCCTACTGAACCTTACGTATATCGAGGCTATGATGCAGCGGCGAAGTTTATGGAATATGTAACTTCTCTTGCAAAGAAGATTAATAGTGTATACAAAACTGATGCTCCATTAACACTAACAGATGAGCAGCAAAACTCTTTCGAATGCTCTACAAAATGTTACTTATGTGGTAAAGAATTTACCGGAGAGAACTGGAAAGTACGAGATCATAATCATATAACCGGTGAATACCGAGGGAGTTTACATAATCAGTGTAATCTCACTTGTAAAACGCCCAATTATATTCCTGTCTTCATGCATAACCTTAGTGGATATGACTCCCATTTCATTGTTAAAGAGTTAGGTTGTACTAGCGAGAGAGTAGAAGTTATTCCTAACTCAGAGGAAAGTTACATATCATTTTCTAAGTATGTTGGTGACATTAAACTCCGCTTTGTGGATACCTATCGCTTCCTTAGTACCAGCTTGGATAAACTAGCAAAAAATCTAACATCATATCCTGAAACCCAGAAGGACTTTGGAGCAGAGAAGATCGAATTGATGACGCGTAAGGGTGTGTTTCCCTATGATTACGTTACATCCTGGGATGTTTTGAGTGAAACAGAACTTCCTCCGAGGGATGAATTCTACAATAAGTTAAACAAAGAAGAAATTAGTGAAGGAGAGTATGAACATGCAAAACGTAAATGGAGGCAGCTCAACATTAAAACATTAGGAGAGTATAGCGATCTCTATCTAACTTCAGATGTTCTTCTACTAGCTGATGTGTTTGAAACATTCAGAGAGCAGACCTTGAAAACCCATAAAGTTGATCCTGCACATTATTTTACATCACCTGGACTTACATGGGATGCAATGCTGCTGCACACAGGAATTGAACTGGAATTACTACAGGATTATGACCAGCTACTCATGGTTGAAGCAGGAATAAGAGGAGGATTATGCCAAGTTTCTCATCGGTATGCAGAGGCGAACAACCACTACATGAAGGAGTATGACTCAAGTAAGCCTTCACAATACATTACGTACGAGGACGCAAATAACCAATATGGCTGGGCAATGTGCCACGCCCTTCCTTATGGGGGTTTTAAGTGGGTTTCTCCTGAAGATATCAACTTAGAAATACTACGAGAAGATGATCCTCTCGGATACATTTTAGAAGTGGACCTTCAATATCCTAGAAAACTCCATGACCAGCATAATGATTTACCGTTCCTGCCTGAGTGTATCAAGCCTACAGGTTCTTCTACAAAGAAATTAGTTCCTCACCTTGAATCACGAACTAAGTATGTGGTGCATTACATGACATTGAAGCAGGCTTTAGTCATGGGTTACAACTAACTAAAATCCATCGGGTGCTACAATTTCAACAGTAATGTTGGTTAAAGCCTTATGTGGAATTCAATAACCGGCTACGACAAGGATCGAGAAATGATTTCGAGAAGGACCTTTACAAACTTTTTAACAATGCCATGTTTGTAAAAACTATGGAAAACATCAGAAACCGACTGAATATACGACTTGTCACCGATTGGAACACATTGGAAAAGCTGGTTGCTAAGCCTACATTTATTGATCGAACTATATATGGAGCTAATCTGGCGGCAGTACACATGGCGTCGCGGGAGATAATGTTCAATAAACCTATATACATTGGCATGTGTGTGCTGGATATCTCAAAGACCTTGATGTATCGGTATCATTATGATGTGCTAATGCCGTATTACGGGCTTGAAAATCTGAAGCTCATGTACATGGATACTGACTCCTTCATCCATCTTGTGACTACCAGAGATATATACCAGGATAAGTTACGCTTTCTGGAACATCTGGATACTGCTGATTATCCTAGCGATCACATATGTCATTCTACAAAAAACATGAAAGTGTTGGGAAAATTTAAAGATGAAGCCAATGGAAAAATCATTCATCGTTTTGTTGGACTGAGACCGAAGATGTATGCTCTCGACATCGATGGAAGTGTTATCAAGAAGATAAAAGGCGTAAAGCATAGTGCCATTAAACTGTACATCACCTTTGAGAGCTATGTGGACTGTCTTAAAAGCCTAGATATAATAAGAACTCCAATGAACCTAATCATGTCTCGTCAACATAATGTTACGACAGTGGAAGTGAACAAAATATCCCTATCTCCACATGAGGACAAAAGAATAATTGCAGATGATGGAGTATCCACATATGCCCATGGACATTACCGTGCTGTGAATAGTGAATGAAATAAGAAGTCCTAAAGCAGAAAAAACTGATTTCCCATCTCAAGAAGCAGCAAACCCTGGTGCGCAGCTGACATCTAATCATTAAAGCCTGAATAATAAGAGCAGAGGAAGGCATTAAGTCTACCGTTCAGAAAAACAATTTCTGTCGCTGGTCCCAAGTCCAGATAAAAAGACGAGGGATGTCTACCTCACTGCATAACCTTACTGAGCGCAATTTAATTAATTGTAAATAGGTGAATTAAAAGGTAGCTACTGCCTAATAATTTGAAATATCCTTGAAAATCCATGAAACAGACATAATACCTCAGAACACCTGAAAAAGGCGTGAAAGGATAGCATTAGAATATTGGTTTAGCATTACGAAATATTAGAAGAGATTCGAAAGTCTCAAAGGCTCAAGAGTATCAAGAACTCAATTTATAGGAACAACATGAAAAACTGCACGCCCACTCCATTGCAAATACACCTATAAGAGAAACGAAGATATCTCTTGCTGACAACCTTTCAGCTATGAAACCTACAACTCCACCCTAAAGCCTTATCATACCTCAAGACCTAACCGCTAACCCCCGACAGCCTTTAGCCTTAGGACCTGCGAGCTTAAGCTACGATACCTACATCCTTTAACCTCAGCTCTAAAATCGTACCACTGGACATAACCACTTGACCAAAAGAGATGGGTATCTTAACCAATATACATAGACTTTCAGATCATAAGACTTAATCACGAGGATCTCTAATCAGCACACATACCTCTAGCAGAGACTAAGATAGTCATAGTAGCTCTAACAGCTATATGCCTCAAGAATTTATGTACCCTTGCATTTGAGAAGTTAGCCTGATACAAAATAACTGAGCCAAAATGATATATGGTTTATAAAGAGGAGAAAAGAAACATGCTAAGAATAGGTTGAGGATATAAGGATAGAGCAGCTTAAGAAAGAGAACGGATGCCATTAGCCAAACACAGCAAGGTTAGCATAAAGAATGATGAAAGAAGGTAAAAACAAAGGAGTATATTAGGTTAGGTTAAACTGGTACAATAGAAGAACTTAAGGAAAGAGAACAGATAGGTTAACAGATGCAACAAAGGATTCCATTAGCAAAACACAGCAAGGTTAGCATAAAGAATGATGAAAGAAGGTAAAAACAAAGGAGTATATTAGGTTAGGTTAAACTGGTACAATAGAAGAACTTAAGGAAAGAGAACAGATAGGTTAACAGATGCAACAAAGGATTCCATTAGCAAAACACAGCAAGGTTAGCATAAAGAATGATGAAAGAAGGTAAAAACAAAGGAGTATATTAGGTTAGGTTAAACTGGTACAATAGAAGAACTTAAGGAAAGAGAACAGATAGGTTAACAGATGCAACAAAGGATGCCATTAGCCAAACACAGCAAGGTTAGCATAAAGAATGATGAAAGAAGGTAAAAACAAAGGAGTATATTAGGTTAGGTTAAACTGGTACAATAGAAGAACTTAAGGAAAGAGAACAGATAGGTTAACAGATGCAACAAAGGATGCCATTAGCCAAACACAGCAAGGTTAGCATAAAGAATGATGAAAGAAGGTAAAAACAAAGGAGTATATTAGGTTAGGTTAAACTGGTACAATAAAAGAACTTAAGGAAAGAGAACAGATAGGTTAACAGATGCAACAAAGGATTCCATTAGCCAAACACAGCAAGGTTAGCATAAAGAATGATGAAAGAAGGTAATAACAAAGGAGTATATTAGGTTAGGTTAAAGTGGTAGAATATAAGAACTTGTGGAAAGAGAACAGTTAGGTTAACAGATGCAACAAAGGATTCCATTAGCCAAACACAGCAAGGTTAGCATAACGAATGATGAAATAAGGTAAAAACAAAGGAGTATATTAGGTTAGGTTAAAGTGGTAGAATAGAAGAACTTATGGAAAGAGAACAGTTAGGTTAACCGATGCAACAAAGGATTCCATTAGCCAAACACAGCAAGGTTAGCATAAAGAATGATGAAAGAAGGTAAAAACAAAGGAGTATATTAGGTTAGGTTAAACTGGTAGAATATAAGAACTTATGGAAAGAGAACAGTTAGGTTAACAGATGCAACAAAGGATGCCATTAGCAAAACACAGCTAGGTTAGCATAAAGAATGATGAAAGAAGGTAAAAACAAAGGAGTATATTAGGTTAGGTTAAAGTGGTAGAATAGAAGAACTTATGGAAAGAGAACAGTTAGGTTAACCGATGCAACAAAGGATTCCATTAGCCAAACACAGCAAGGTTAGCATAAAGAATGATGAAATAAGGTAAAAACAAAGGAGTATATTAGGTTAGGTTAAAGTGGTAGAATAGAAGAACTTATGGAAAGAGAACAGTTAGGTTAGCAGATGCAACAAAGGATGCCATTAGCAAAACTCAGCTAGGTTAGCATAAAGAATGATTAAAGAAGGTAAAAACAAATGAGTATATTAGGTTAGGTTAAAGTGGTAGAATAGAAGAACTCATGGAAGGAGAACAGTTAGGTTAACAGATGTAACAAAGGATGCTATTATTAAAACACAGCTAGGTTAGGATAAAGAATTATGAAATAAGATAAAAACAAAGGAGTATATTAGGTTAGGTTAGTTTATAATAGGGTGAAATAGTAAAGGATAGGTGTAGGACTTGCCTCAAGACTAACAGCCCTTAGTCGATGGACTTCAAGATTATAGGACCATACCTCAGCCTATAAATCATATCCTGAGACCCTACAGCCTTTATCCTCCTGACCACCAGCTTTTTCCTGTGAAAATCTACAACCCATAACCCTAGAGTCTCTTATCATACCTCAAACTCCAATCTCTAAATCCTACAGCTTTCAACCTCTGTGAAAACCTGCGTCTCTTAACCATAGAGTTTCAGATCATACCTCAAGGCCTAACCTCTAAATCCTACAGCTATTATCCTCCCAGACTAACAGTCTTTATCCAAGAAAACCTGCAATTCTTAACCGTATAGCCTCAGATCAAACCACAAGACCTAGCATGATGATTTACAAGAAATTAAGAGGACTGTCGAAAACCTCTAAACTCTGAAAAAATTATCCTAAATACATAGATTGCGCATGGCCGCCATATTGCCCTTTTGGGTCTGGCCTGGAACACTCTCTTCTATCCTACTATCAAGTTAAGTAATTACGTGTCTTTGACCCAATTGATGTTCTATACTCACGCCATCTTCTGACCTGGCATTTAATTTACTGAAAACAGTCTTTTGTTCAGTGATGCGAATATTGGTAGTGTTTTGTCTTTGCTGATATCTCTGCTACATCCAATTATACATTTTTTGGTTATAACATTTCTTAAAATATCCTGATGATGGAAGAGATGTACGCTCCCGTAACGTCGATTTCTAATCCTGTTTTCACCTGGCTTGTTTTCCGAGAAGATCTTGAAAAAATGTTACATGTTAGGGGTAGTTTGGAGTCAAAATACGTCAAAATACGTATATGCTTAACATCTTGGAACGCAAATATTGGGTGGAATCGAATACTTCTTATGCTTTCTAGACATGAGCGCTAGCAAAAGTAATAAATACCGGTGGTTTCGTTTACATATTTTTGACACCCCGTGCAATCTACTAGTGTCCTTTTTGATCTCTAGAATCCTGAGAACGTAGTGAAATCTCACTGTGTTCATGGAGAGGTAATGCTAAAATTTAGACATTGAAATTTAGTATAATAAAGATTATTATTTATGGAAAATACTCAGCTTTAATTTATCAGTGTACTTTAGAAGTTTAATGACGAATAACGACAATGTTTATTTACAGAAGGTAGAAATATGGGTACAGTCAGACAATATATGAGGAAGGACTGGAAGACAACATGAAACCTTAGAAGCACTCATCATGCCTGAAATTAATAGGTACTGTGGGGAAATGATTCATAAATTACATGAATTAGTGTTGTTGTAGGTACACAGCATCCTTACTGTTTAGAACGTCAACATTTTATGCTGGTAATAACTTTTCACATATTGTTTTTCAGCGAGGATAGGCTTGGGAAAATACATCAAGCAGAGGGAAGAAAAAGAGGAAAAAAGAAAATAAATAAAAAGGAAGGAGGGAAGAAAGGAAAGAAAGAAAGACAAAATAAAGAAAATCATCAAATATGCCATTACATTGATGTAAAATGGACTACTGGGTTCCTGACTGTAACTCCACAGATATATAAATAGTAGGTAAGATGCTCATTTTATCAAATAATAGTCCCAAGTCCCAAAGTTAAGTAAGAGTTAAATTTGCAGTTTAACTTGTGTCAGTTTACAATGACGTATTGTAATTGTTGGTGAATAAAATCAGTATTCTTCTTCTTATTTTAATAATCGGTGAAATAAATCACATGACGTCTTTAAGGGGAGATTGTACTACCCATCCTGCCAATGTTAAATTCATCACTCTTAGCTGCAATTGTTTCAGAAACTATATAAGACAGAAGTAGGAAATTTTGAGGGGCCTTTTTTCAGATATACGTGTATGCAGCAGACTTAAATATTAGAACTTTTATATGTAGTTGCTAAGAAATAATATTTTATCATAGTTCCAATTTGTTTCATTAAATTTACTTACAAAACATTTTTAATATTAAATTCTTCTCTTACTTGACCAAGGTTTTAGCCTGTTGTACAGAGGGCAGTAATGTTTATGTTTTGTAAAATTTCCACCCTTCTAGGTTTAATACGAGGGTGGGTCAAAAAGTAATGCCTCCTACTTTTCCCCCTTAAATAAGTAAGTTATGTGAAAACTTTGAATTTGGCGCCATTCCTCAGACCTTCTTCTCCAAACCCCTGCAGTAGTGATTTCCTAAGTCAACAGGTGGCAGTACTGCATCCTTTAGAAAAATGGCTGACATCGACATTCGTATTAGACAGCGTTCTGTGATTGAATTTTTGACTGCGGAAGGTGAAACACCAATTCGCATTCACGAAAGGCTAAAAGATGTGTATGGTGATGCAACGGTGGATGTCAGCACTGTTATACGATGAGTTCGTCGCTGTAACGAAGCTGAAGGGCAAATACCATTGGCAGATGAAAAGCGAAGCGGCAGGCTGGTGACTGCAGTGACTCCATGCAACATTCAGCGAGTCGATGACATCATTCGTGGTGATCGCCGGGTAACAACAGGTGCACTGTGTCGCATTATCTCCCTCAGTAAAGGCAGTGTGATGACTGTTATTCAACAACTGGGTTAATCAAAAGTTTGTTCACGTTGGGTAACAAGTATGTTAACCACCCAAAACAAAGAAATAATGAAAAAATAGCGTCCGAACACTTGCAGCATTTCAACTTGGAGGAAGAGGAGTTTCTGGATAAAATTGTTACTGGAGACAAAACGTAGGTTCTTTTTTTTGAGCCTGAATCAAAGAGGCAGTCAATGGAATGGCATCACACAACGCCGCCGAAGAAAAAGGAATTCAAAACCCAGCGGTAGGCAGGGAAAGTTATGGCGACAGTGTTTTGGGATGCAGAGGGTGTGCTTATGATAGATTTTTTGGAGCAGGGATGCACAATAAATTCTGTCCAATACGTCAGAACTGTCAAAAAGCTGAAAGCACGTCTTCGCCAAGTTCGCCCAACAAAAACTATGGCGGATGTTCTTTTTCATGACAGTGCAAGACCACACACCAGCCGTTTCACCACTGCAGAAATTGAGAATTTGAGATGGTAAGTCTTACCTCACCCCCCCCATACAGCCGTGACCTGGCACCATCAGACTTCCATCTGTTCGGGCCACTAAGGGAAGCTCATCGTGGGATTATTTTTGAAGATGAGGAGGCTGTGAAAACATCCGTGAGTCAATGGCTTAGGAAGCAAGACCGTGCGTTTTACCACACTGGAATACATGCCCTAGTTAAAAGGTGGACCAAAACTGTGGAAAAGGACGGAGATTATATTAAATAGTGACAAATTAATCGTAAATGTTGTAGTTTTCAAGCTATGTAAATTGTATTCAATTTTCTTGGTAATTAGAAGAGAGAAAAAAATAGGAGGCATTACTTTTTGACCCACCCTCGTAGTTTATGAGAAAAGTGCACCAATATCACTAAAAATGCAATGTCTGTAGAAGGCCTGTCTGTACGTCCTTCATTTTCTATTACTGCTTCTTTTATAGCTCTCTTCCTCGATTCCTCTGCCATCATTTCTAGAGATACCGTAATTTTCTCACTTATAAATTGAAATCTACTTGGTGGCTTTGGAAGGTTTAGTATAGAACACAATGTATTCCCTGCCTGGTACCACTTACCTATACATCTTAGTCCATAAACTAAGAAAACGGGATGAGACCAGTACGTGCAGTGTGACAGTAAATGACAGATAATACGGCCTTAGAATCTCGAATTAAAATATCTGTTTTATTCTTATTATAGATATATTAAACTATTTAAAATGATTAAATGAAAAAGTCCAAAATTTTGTCGCGATTAAAGTACAATCTCCCCGTTAAAACACATCGCATTCCAACATGCATTGTGAAAGTTTTATACGTTTAAGGGGGGACGTATGCAAATATTCAGGGTCTTACATAAATAGCTATAACATCCAAAGTTTTCAAGTTAGAGAAGTGAAACGTAGTATACTCATTTAAGATAATCCAGTTAATATGCACAATTTTTTCATAATTTTCCATTGTTTATAACTAATGCTACATATTTTTTCTATATGCAGAGATATTTACAAACTTAAGCCCACTTTTTTTTTTTTTCAAAATTTACATATGCTATCTTTCTGAAATTTGGTATGTTATTTTAAAACACACTAAAATGAATTTGTTGGATGTATATTTCTCATTGAAGCTGTACAGAATTTAAAAAAAAATGTTAATCATATGCATCCTCTAAAAATTAAAATAATTTCATATGTTTTGTACCATCACATTCCATCTGGAGCTTAATCTAAATTCTATAACCAAAAAAATGTTCATTGTGGCATAAGAAAGCTGTGTGCTAAATTGCATCACTGTAGATGAAGGAGTTTGAGAGAAAAATGGGTTGAAGTTGTAGAAAATGCAAGTTACGGGGAAAGGCAATTAAAAATACAATAAGTATTATTCAGTTTGCCTTTTAATTTTAAGTCAGAACTTCCCATATCCATAGTCTGTATCCTCATTTTGGTCTTCTTCAGCCTTTCTTTTTAAATTCCTCTTCTGTATTGCTTCTTTCTGCATTAATTTCATAGCTCTTTCTGCACCAGCGATGCGAATGTTGTCGATACTCTGCAAAATTGTTTCCATAAACACACCAGGTTGATACCCTAACTGATGCATAACTTTCTTTGTGCCAACATTCCCATCATTAAACACTATTGCAGCATCAAGTGTAGCAATTTTCACCACTATGGATGATTATGTTCTGGGAAAGCTTTTCCATATCAAACTGTTGAGGCTTTCATTTGGGTTTTGTATCACTCCATAGAGACATTTTTTTAGCAAGTCTGGGTGTGCTAAGAATTGGTAGGTGGGCTTTATAGATTCCAGGACAGCTGATGGAAGACTATGTGTTGCTACTATGCTACTATGCAACACTAGGACATTTAATTTTTTAAAGGTACATACAGACCACGTACAGTCATAACATTTTGGTGTTTGATAGCTAGCACTGTAGCGAAAAATGATTCTCCACTCACAGCCGATAGAAAGCACGCCAACTTTTTGTAAGATCCAAGTCGAGTTTTGATAAAATAAGAGTCATGAGATCTTTTCTCAGGTGTGGATGCGGATTTTTTGTGACAGAAATAAAATTTATATGAGTCCAATTTTGTAATATATTATTTAATTATATAATATGAACTACGATTCACTCGTTTCTATTACAAATATCGAATAACACTTTTTGAATGTTATTAACTTTCCTTTACAATTATAATCACCGCAACATCTTTCATCGTTCTCAAGCAAGACTCAAGATTCTAACACTCTTTCAAGATTATTGATTTTCTTGTCACTATAGTAATTTCCACTTTATTTTGTGATTGGCCGATCCACTGGCACGTCATCACACCACGTCATACCACGTCACACCACTACTACTTCGGCCAATCACACAACTACATACATTTTTATATATTTATAATTCCTCCGAACACAAAAATACTGTTACAGCATTATATATTATTTTACAAAACAATAAAGAATTAGAATTTTTGAACATTTTCTCGTACGTCCCCCTTAAACTCACTGAGTGAAGTATTACTTTTATCTTAAATCTGATGTTTTTGATGTTCTGTTTTAACCATCATTTATTCTCATAGGCCCATTGTGCTCTATATTCTTTTCTTGTATTACTTGGAATACTTTATAATTAATTTCTTGCTTAGTCTTACGCCAGATTTTTCACTTATACACAGTTCTATTTGTATTACATATTTTGTACTATGTTTAGAGAAGTTATTCAGGCATTTTCACTAATTTGGAAGAACCAAAGAGCAGACACAGCAGGGAAGTTAAACTGTACAATGGCTGTATAAACAAAAGATGCTAAACATTTATTTTGAATTAATATACTTATATGCATATTACTGCCGCACTCCTCGCTGGAGAGAAACTAAAACTTGAGAATGGCTTACATGTAGTCTTTATAGACCCTTGAAAGATGGTGGTCGTTTCCCTAGAGCATATACGTGTCCTACTGCGCTTAGGAAACGACTTCGAAAGAGCTTCAGCGGCACTTTAGCCCATAATTATTGTTATTATGTTACCCTAATGTCACCATATGGAATATTCCAGTATGCTTCATATTTTCCCTTATAAGCTATACTTAATATTTTTTCTACAGGCTGTACTTAAGATTTCCCGAACATTCTTTTAATATGCTTGCTTTGACCACACTGCAGATGAGGCACAGATCTGCTAGAAGACAATTTTCAGTATAGCTATATTTTGTCAGCGTAATTCACTTATCATTTTCTTTTAATTTAAGAACTTCTACGTCATATTGGTCGTTGAATAACATGGGTGAAATAGTGTTCAAATGAGCTCACAGAACTTCGAGTTACTTGACATTCAATTTCACGATAACGGAAAAACCGGAAAAGATCTTATCCAGATAACTCACCCTAAACGAGAATCGAACTCGGAACCACTGTACACGAGGCAGACACGTTATCAACTGTGCTACAGAGGTAGGCTAAAATAAGACCTGAAGCTTTCCTGGTGACGAATACGCTCACTTTCTTCTCGGGCAGGCAGCCAGGTGAAAAGATGATTAGATATCAACGTTTCGGCAGTGTACATCTCTCCCATCATCAGGATATTTATAAAATGTTATAACCACAAAATGAAATACTGGATATAACACAACTATAAACAAAGACAAAACACTATCAAAATTCGCATTACTGAACAAAAGACTGTTTTCAGTCAATTAAATGCCATGTCAGGATATGGCGTGAGTATAGAAAATTATGTCAAAGAAACGTAACTACTTAACTTGATTATCAAGCTATATTGATCTTTGCTTCTTAATTCTATTGATTTCCATTTTTAAGGCCGTTTTCAAGAGGAGCTGAACTGAAATACAGCATCGTTGATATCTAATATCTAATCATCTTTTCATCTGGCTGGCTGCCCGAGAAGAAAGTGAGAGACAGGGTAGTTCGCTTATTGGAAGTAAGCCGTTGTACAGCAGGAAAGACGTCTTTTTTGTGTAATTTACGTTCTCCAACGTTAAGTCATATCGGACGATGAACGAAATGGGTGAAATGATGCTCAAATGCGTCCAGGGTCCATGGAGATTACAGTTACCCGACATTCATCTTTCGGGATAAGGGAAAACCCCGGAAAAACCGTATCCAGGTAACTCATCCTAACCGAGATTGGAACTCGGGACCTCTTGAATGTGAGGCAGACACGCTACCCTCTACGCTACCGAGGTGGGCCGGGGAAAGACGTCATGGATCAAGCAGTTCTGCAGTATTAATTCTCATGTACGTTTCCATGAATTACCAGTTTTCTCAGGATTAGAGAACTACACAATTCAAGTTGTACAAAATAATTGCAAACATTGTTTATAGAGGAGGATAGAGTAGGTTTGCCACAGAAATTAATTGTTCTTTCACACTGGCCGTGTGTAGGCTAAATTGTGGAAACGTAGAGTCAGACTGAAAAATTCAATACCATAGCCGGGATTTGAACCACGGATCTTCTGGTTTCCGTCCAGCCGCTCTACCATTGAGCTACTATGGCCAACGTGCCGCTATGACATTAAATTCTCCAACTGACTCGTACTTTTCCCGGTAAACCACTTAGGAGTTCTCATAAACACATGAGACAACTACCTTAATGGCGACTTACAACGTGTAAGTACTTTAAGGCCCGGGCTTTATAGTTAACCACTATTAGGTCAATTAATGGAAATTAATTGTTCTTTCACATTGGCCGTGTGTTGGCTAAATTGTGGAAATGTAGTCAGACTGAATAATTTAGGTTTGCAATGTTTGTTCATTTGGGTGAGGTATTTGACAGAGTGCTTGACGACTGGAATAAATTTATGTAAATTGTGAGAACTGTGTGAATTATTAGAGAGAAGGTTCTTTATATATAAACAATTTTTACACTTAAAAATGTAATCTTAATTAGGTTAACTGAATATGTTTCAGAAAGACAAGCAACAAAGATGACTCTTATCATCCAGTAGGAGGAAGTAAATTGTGCTAAGGTTGTGGTGGAGTTTCAAAGGGCTGAAATACTCTGAAATGTTTGAGGGCTAATGCTTACATGCACATTGCCACCTCTAAATGTTGCAATATAGTAGAATCTGGTGAATGTATCAAGCTTCTACTAACCCTTCTTGTGTTGATGAGGGAAGTGACGTTGCTTAGCAGATGAAGTATATCCACGGCTTAACTTGCTTTATTTGTTGCCTCAGTGCGTTAGTAGGGCATTTTCTTAAGAAGCATAATGTGATAAGTATCTTATGCACAACTTTAATACAGGAAGGATAAGGTTATCATTACGTAAAAAATATAAAAAGTTGGTAGCTTTCCAGGAAACACTTTTTCACATTTATATCTTCAAACGTGCAACTTTAAATTACAATCACGTACGTATCAGTTTCACAGTAACAATGTTTTGCAAGTTTCCCCTGATTCAATCACAAGCAAGTTATGGAGCTAAATTTACACATTTCTACATGGTTCCTCGATATATGTTGGGAAATTACATTAACATATAGACAGTCCCAAAACCGACGTTAAATCGACTAATTGTATACACAAATGAATAAAAAATTAAAGGAATGAATCAAAATTAAATATATAAAAAAGCAAAAGAAAAATTAACAGGTTTAAAATGTATAAATGATCATGTGGTAGCTTCCTGAATCGGAAGAAATTAATATCCAGTATCCATACATTAGGTAATTCTGTTTTAGTGCATAACATTTGCTGATTATAATGGAAGTACTAAGTAGAGAGGAAAAATATCCCTGCTAATAGAATTAAAGTGTCACTTGACGAGTCAACAAAGAAATGCAGTGAAGATATACTTGAAGTAGTAGACTAAGGGGAAGGCTTGAGATACTTGAAATTCATCGTGAGTGGTAACTTGAACTGTTGCCAGAAGGTGAAATAGAGGATAACAGTAAAGGAAAACAATCACCATTGTCCTGCACCACGGTTTAGATTTAGGCAATGTTTTTGTTGAAACTAGTCTTCCACCTTTTTCTAGAGTGACCTATATGTTGTCGTGCTAGGGTACTGATTTACGAACGGAAAGTTTGCAAATAAAATCCTGCCAGGACAGTCCTACTGACAGATTTCCTTTTTTAGGGCAGGTTGGAACATTTTCTTCCCGAATATTCTTTCCCAACTGTCATTTATATATCATTAGTATCCATCGCTCATCTAGCTCGCCTCTGTGGTGTAGTTGGTAGCGTATTTACCACGTCCCGAGTTAGAATTTCAGTCAGCGATATCTGGAGTTTTCCCTCATCCTAAAAATGAGTAGTCCCTGGGTTCATTTTACCTATTCCATTCAACGTCCGATATTACTTAACGTTAGAGGACCTAGATTTAAAAGAAAAAAAATATTTATAAGAACAAGTCCTGTTGAACACAATAAAAAGGATTGTGTGTATTCATTTTTGTAAAGTATCTAGTATGTAATATGTAAGTCAGGTGAATAGTACTAAGTTTTTAAAAATATTTTAGAGTTTTCTTGTGTAATAGCCTGTAGAGAGCCATGCATTAAACGTCCAATTGTTAATACTTTTTTCCTTTGTTTTTCCGTTTTTGTTATATAGCAAAATTAATAGACATAGAGAGTTCAAAAAGCATTCTAAAATTTTGGAACTATCTCAACTCTAACTTCTCCAATATTGTCTTTATTTGAATTGCGTTTATTAGCTGTTAGAATTTAGGTAGTTTTAATATTATTGTTGTCAGTTAAGTCGTAAGTCACGTTAGCTCTAGTCGATAGGTTGATTCACCCAATGCCGTTTCAGGAGGAGAGTATAAAAATGCTTCTATTGTGTCTTTATATTATCCTGATTTTTTTATTTTTTTATGTCTCACTTCCTCACCAATGTTGAGATACCAGGGTTGTAGGGTCGGCCCAACGCCTGGGATGATAAAGAGATGAATCATGGAGCAATTGGTGGAATGATGGTGGGGGAAACCGGAGCACCCGGAGGAAGCCCACCCCAGTGCCATGTTGTCCACCACAAATCCCACTTTACGGTCGCCGGGGATCGAATCCGGGCCGCCTAGATGAGAGCCAAGCGATCTAACCATTCAGCCATGGTGTGGCCTGCAGATTCTTTAAATTTCATTTTATCTGAGTTTTTGAAGATAAGTTTAATAGACTGGTTACAAACTGCACTGTATGGGACCTTTATCCTTTTTTTCTGATTTTGTTATGCATATAGCAAATTTAATAGACATAAAAGTTCAGGGAATGGTCGAAACATTGTAAAACTTCAGAATTGTCTCAACTCTAACTTCTCCAATTGTATTTATCTAAATTGCGTGTATTAGCTTTTATAATTTAGGTAATTTTAATATTAGTGCTGTTAGTTAAGGGGGGACGTATGCAAATATTCAGAGTCTTACATAAATAGCCATAACACCCAAATTTTTCAAGTTAGAGAAGTGAAACTTAGTACACTCATTTAAGATAATACAGTTAATATGCAAATTCTTTTTCATAATTTTCCATTGTTTATAACTAATGCTACATATTTTTTATTTATGCAGAGATATTTACAAACTTAAGCCCATTTTTTTTCAAAATTCACATACGCCATCGTTCTGAAATTAGGTATGTTATTTTAAAAAACCTAAAAATGACTTTGTTGGATTTAGATTTCTTATTGAAGCTGTATAGAATTAAAAAAAATGTTAATCATCTGCATCCTTTAAAAATTAAAATTATTTCATATAATTTGTATTATCACATTTCATCTGGAGCTTAATCTTAAATTTTAGAACCAACAAAATGTTCATTGTGGCATAAGAAAGCTGTGTGCTAAATTGCATCACTGTAGATGAAGTAGTTTGAGAAGAAAATGGTTTGAAGTTGTAGAAAATGCAAGTTACGGGAAAAGACAATTAAAAATACAATAACTATTATTCAGTTTGCCTTTTAATTTTAAGTCAGAACTTCCCATATCCATAGTCTGTATCCTCATTCTGGTCTTCTTCAGCCTTTCTTTTTAAATTCCTCTTCTGTATTGCTTCTTTATGCATTAATTTCATAGCTCTTTCTGCACCAGCGATGCGAATGTTGTCGATACTCTGCAAAATTTCTTCCATAAACACACCAGGTTGATAACCTAACTGTGCATAACTTTCTTTTTGCCAACATTCCCATCATTAAACACTATTGCAGCATAAAATGTAGCAATTTTCACCACTATGGAAGACACAAATGATGTTTTGGGACACCTTTTCCATATCAAATTTGTGAGGCTTTCATTTGGGTTTTGTGTCTCTCCATAGAGACATTTGTTTAGCAAGTCTGGGTGTATTAAGATTTGGTAGGTGGGCTTTATAGATTCCAAGCTGATGGAAGACTATGTGTTGCTACTATGCTACTATGCAACACTAGGGCATTTAATTTTTTAAAGGTACATACAGACCACGTACAGTCATAATATTTTGGTGTTTGATAGTTAACACTATATACTATTTTACAAAACAATAAAAAATTAGATTTTTTGAACATTTTCTCATACGTCCCCCCTTAAGTCGTAAATCACTATAGCTCTAGTAGGTAGATTGATTCACTTACTACCGTTTCAGGAGGAAGGTTTATAAAAATCCTGCTATTGTGTATTTAAATTATCCTGAAATTTAATTAACATTTTATATATTTAATACAGTTTCAATTTCTGAATTACACATACACACAACAGAAACAGAGAGAGGTTGATCTGGTGGCTTCGTTTAGTGAGGCGCTGGTCTACTAATCCCAAGTCTCGGCTTCAAGCCGTGTTTTGTGGGCGTAGAACTTCTTTGTGACGAAATTCTGGCACACAGACTTCAACGTTAAGTCATAACGGATAATGAAAAAAAAATTATGCTTCAATGAGCCCAGGGTCCATAGAGCTTAGAGTTACCGCACATTCATCTTTTCAGGTTAAGAGAAGATCCTCTATAGAGGTAAATCACCCTAACCGAGATTCGAACTTGGGACCTCTTGAACGTGAGGCAG
This sequence comes from Mantis religiosa, assembly GCA_030765055.1. Lineage (NCBI taxonomy): Eukaryota > Metazoa > Arthropoda > Insecta > Mantodea > Mantidae > Mantis > Mantis religiosa. The sequence continues at coordinate 173,328,434 of CM060951.1, forward strand.
ACTCGGTTCAACGCTTCGATGTTGCTGATTGATCCTAGCAATTGCGATCGCGCATCATTCATTGGCTGGAGTAAAGTTAGTTACTACTCTGCTTCCATCCAATAGTAATCTAATTCTAACCGATTCCTAACTTCAGCCAATATGAGGCATCAGAATATCTTCCCTATATGAAGTAAATGGCTTGATAGAAGCTGGCTTCGCTTTACATGCTTAGTTACATGTCAATATAATTATAAAATTCACTTTACCATTAAGGTGTATAATGAAATTATTGTTTGTCTCATCAAAACCGAAATGCTTGTCAACAACGTCGGAATGTTGAGAGACAGGCCATAACACTTTCCCGCTGGCACTTTCGAAAGCAGTCGGATCTTTTGACTGGTTTATAAATTATTGTCGTTTGTTGAAAGAGAAAATTGTCGGCTTCCATTATCGGCTCCTGCTTGAAGTGGCCAACCTTAATTTTCTCACCTGAGTAGGAAAGAACGCTTTCTTGCCCAAATGGAGTCGCGGTTACGTAAGGGGCGATGTGGGAGTGCGGGCTAAGGTCAGGGTTTCCTGTGCAAGAAGCAGTTGCAAAGCTATGTGGGCATATTTTCTGTGGGGAATCCTATCATCTCCTATTGTAACTGATTGACTGATGGACTAATGATTTCTCTACCTCTTCCTAGTTTGGTTGTTTAACCTTTTCTGGCCTCCGACCACATGTCAAGGATGAAGAAATTTATTTCAGAGATATAAGATGCAATAATGTGAAACTGAGCTCAATGGTATATAGTCCTATTATGGTGTTCATGTCTTGCATATATTAAATATGGTAAATTGTGTGTGTGTATATGTGAAAAAACTTTAGTTTCATGTTCTGAAAATGGACCTGCGCCATGGCCGAGTGGTTAGACCGCCGTCGGCCCGGGTTTGATTCCAGGCGACCGCAAAGTGAGATTTGTGGGGCGGGTTTTCTCCGGGACACCCGGTTTCTCCCGCTATCACTCAACCAATTGCTCCATCATCATCTTTCCATTCATCCACTTCGCCCTCTTTCCATTCATTTACTTCCCTCACTCACATTCCGGGGATCGGGCTGGTTACTCATCCCTGGATTTCTGTCTTTACTCTGATCCCAGTTGTAGCTGCACTACCCGACGCCTAAGGTTGCACAAGGTGAAGAGGACCATAAATGAACAGAACTGTATCCTGTATCAAGAGAAGAAGAAGAAGAAGAAGAAGAAAAAGAAAAAGTGGACCTAACAATTTTGATTGCAGTACCATAATACGTTTACGATACTTTCTGTATATATGTTTAAAGTTTTATGCAGATGACCTATGACTTATATTGTATAATTATATATAACTGCACATTATATAGAATACTCTTCATGGTATACGATGGCAGCACGGCCAAAGTAAAGACCGAAAGGGAAGGAAAGAGCTTTACACTTGAGAAAGGTGACAAACAGGGAGATCCTATATCGCCAGTGCTCTTCAGCAGCCCCCTGGAGCACCAATTCCGGAAATTGAACTGGAAAGAGAAATATGGCATAAACTTAGTTGGCCTCCGATTAACGCATGTACGTTTTGCGGACGACATATTATTGCTGGCTGGGTCCGCGAAGGAACTGCAATGGATGCTAACAGAGCTATACAGAGTAAGCATCGAGGTAGGGCTAACCATGAATCCAACGGAAAGCAAGCTGATGACGAATACTGTTGAGGAACAAATAAGTGCCAGTGGGGAGAACCTGTAATGTGTCACTGAATATGTCTACTTGGGGCAAACCGAATCTTTTTCAAACAATTTCATATTGGGGATAAAAAAGGTCTGAAACTGGCGTGGAAGAAATTTTGGAGTCTAAATTGATCTTAGAAGAAAAGTCCCTTAAATTAAGCTTAAAGAATGAGTTAACAGATACCTGTGTGCTACCGGTGTTATTATCCGGCTGCCAAATCTGATCTCTAACGGAGGGGGGGGGGGAGGGGGAAATGCTTCAGATTTTCCAGCAAAAGATGCAAAGGAAAATACTACACATAACAATACGAAACAGGAATCAAACGAGACTAAAAGAAAGAAGACAGGTATGACTGTCGCAGATGCACGGGCGGAAGAGCTGAAATTGAGATGGGGAGGGCACGTCACCAGAATGGACCGCGGCCGATGGACCCAAAGGACAACAATATAGGATCCGAAAATAGGACCAAGATCGATAGGGAGATCGAAGGAAAGGTGGGCAGACGACCTTAGAGGACAGTAGGAACACTATGGACGAGAGAAGCTAAGGGCAGATAAACGTGGTGAAAACTGGAAAGAGCAACAACCCACAAATACACCACCTCCTAGTATACAACAGAAGTGTCTGTGCTAGTGTTAGTGCTAAGTTGAAGTGCAGTTCAAAGAGAAATAGTATCATTGTAAATTACAAAATTCAAGTTGCGCAAGGAGAACTTAAGATGATGGATCACCAAATTTAGGAGAGTTCAAATTATAGATATATCACAGATCCATCACGTTAAGCTCAGTGGAACATAGGCTACACAACACAGAATATAAAACAATGTAATATAGATCGAAGTACACAGTGTATAGAATATAGAACATTACTAGTCATCACAAAATATAAGGGTACCGACAAGCAAGCATGAGACTCTTAGGAGTTGCTACCCTAATGAGCTCATAGCAGCAACTTCCTGCATTAATAGAAGGCATTTGTCCTTTAGGGATGGATTGGCTATTTATTAATTATTATTACTATTATTATTTATTATTATTACACATTATAAGGGGTACAGAAATGATATGTACACGAAAAATATGTATCGGGTTTAATCATCATCATCATCTCGGTATAAGCCTTGTGGCCCGTTCCGACTTTAAGGAAATTGATCCGACCATCTCATTCGTGGCCTGCCAACATTTCTTCTACCTACAGGTTTTATACTTGTATACTATTTGTAGTGTATGGTCTTCGGTCATTCTCTGCACACGATCTTGCCATTTTTGCCTGTATGCAATGACTGTTTCATTTAGACTCTGAATTTCCAATTCTATTCTAATATCCTCGTTTCTTTTCTTGTTTAAGAGTCTATAACCTGCCACCTGTCTCAGAAATTTCATCTCAGCAGTCTCCACTTTCTTTTGTTGTGAGATAGTCAAGACCCAGTTTTCACACCCATAAAGCAGGGTTGGGATCGCCATTATTGTATACAGTTTTAACAAAGTTTGACGATTACAAGTTTTAAAAGTTCTTTTTATTGTGCCACATATTGTTTGGAATTTGTTTATTTTAAAGACAAGGTTTAACACAAAAGGGTTTAAAGACAAAATTTATATCAGAGAAACCTTTTGGGATATCCATTTATGCTCCTGGTTACCAGTGGAGTGCAAAGAGTATGCATTTTCAAAGGCAATGTATAGCAATTCACCTATTACAGTTTTGATTATCTTTCAAGCTTTCTGATTTCCGTAATAAAATTTTTTGCAAACGTTTACTTCGAATAATATGAAAGATATTGAAACATTTCTAGCGAAAGGGGTATACAACTAAATGATATTGGGTAGAGAAGTTCATGAAAAAGTAATAAATGCACAAAGACAAACTTATTATATTACCAGTACACTACTGAATACAAAGATTGTTGGCCATTATTAATTTTTTTCTGAGATTAATGATTTTGTGAGCTATGTTGCTGTCAGGTTCACTGAGCGACATAGTTCGTTCAAACTACTAGATTCTACAAGCATTAATTACCTCGATATTAAGTTTTTCTTATTCACAAACAGGAACAATAAGATTTATGGTTTGTTACTTCTGTGGCCTTAGGGATTGTAATTAAAACCCCAAGAATTATTTAAACATAGATGACTATAAACTTACATGCATAATGCTTGCTAAGTGATCGGTCATCTATGCGGCTTATTTTAACTCTGATTTTAATAATATATCTCAAAGCTTATTGAAGATTCTTCTATGTACTTTTGCTTGAGAGTTTATGTTAGTTACATAACAGCATAAATCCTATGTTGTGAACTTGGATACATTAATTTTATAATATAATCAATTATAGCTACAAACATGAGATACCTTTGTAATTGAAAAACAGTAACTAAGAAAATTAGGAATATATTACAATTTGTATAAACCACCAATAGTGTCAGGAAAATCCATGAAAACAGACTTACAAAGTTTGTAGTAGAATTGAAGAATATTTTTATGACGTATTTCCTTGTACAAAGGTGGCAAAAAATAGTCAAATCTTTAAGCGTTGCTCTCTAGGCAATGACTTTGAAATATCGTTCTCTTTAGATAACTATAAGAAGGAAAAAGGCGAATGACTTTCATTCAAGAAGAGCATATTGGAAAATTTAGATACATAAAAAGGAATATCTGGAAGTAATTAACTCAGAAAAAACGTTGTGTGCTTAAAGACAGTTTACTCTCCTGTATGCAAAGAGCATCCAAAATGAAGACTTCAGAGACTACTCTCACAAAATTATATATATATATATATATATATATATATACATTGTTGGTCAATGAAATATCTCAAACATTAGATTTTTAATCAGTTCGTTAAAATCATTTTTGAGAAACTCAAAATGTTAAAAAGATGTACCATATAAACGGTAGCTTGAGATGGAAAATGTTCTTGAAAATGTTCTTATCGCATCCTTGGAACATGGAAAACTTAAATACTAATTTTCGTATTTAACGGACTTTTCGTTTTTGAGTTTGCTGTTCACACACACACACACACACACACACACACACACACACACACACACACACACACACACACACACACACACACACACACACACACACACACACAGAAACACACACAAACACACACACAGAGAAAGAGAGAGAGAGAGTGAGAGAGAGATGTTCTGATGCTTTTTCTTGCTTCCGGAGACCTTGATTCAGTGTAATCTCGTATCTATTTTTTGAGTGGAACGTAGTACCTTCCCTACCTACTCACTTATTATTTTTGGAACACTCTGCTTTAGAATTATTGATTACGTTTAACACTCACTGATGATAAAAGAATAAACGAAACCTCTGAAAGCGATTTACGTAATTAATTGTTGGCAATGTACTGTATGTAAGATCCAAAATAAGTTAAAATGTAAATGGCAAGTGCTTTAAGTGATGCCTTCAGACACATTACACGCAAGAACTGAAGACTAAAAATAAATATCCATTATCACTAGGTGTATCTTTCATTTCTGTTTCACACATTGTGCATATTGCAAGACTGAACGTCATTTTGTAACTAATTCCTTATCTTAGTTCCAAAATTTTTAATACAATGGAGAAACTAAGCTTTGAAATAAGCCTCATAACATAGCCAAACATTTCTAGGAGGTAGAAAGCTCATAATAATCATAACAGTATGACTTTACTGTACATTTTTGCAGACAAATTAAAAGGATAGCAACTCCATAATTTATGTTCTTGATAAATTCCAAACAACAACTCCGGAAACCTGTAATAAGAGATTTCTCTATCACTACTAAAGTTTTAAATTATTTTATAGAAAGTGGATTATTTGTTGCCGAAGACAGCTTCTTCTGACGATTGGGAGTTATTTATAGCAAGTGCAAAATTTCTTCCAAATAAGCAGAGGAATTAGAAAGTAGCAAAAAGGGCGTTGCATGTGTTGGACAGTGATAATGAAGTGAGTCATCGGGCATGGCCTGTTGCGCAACTTGGCACGGGTCCTCGTGTACACAACAGGTTAGCACTACCGTGTGAATATAAATATGCCTTAATCTATCATTATCACAGTCATCATCATCTGTTTTCGTTTCATATTATTTCCTCCTTCCACACGTCAAAAACTTTGCCCCACTATATTGACACAACATACATATTTCAAATAATTTTTCGTTTGCTTTAAGAAATTGAAAACATGATAATACCTTCAATATAAAACATAAGCAAAGCAATTCCTCTACCTCATCTCCTTCTCTATAATTCTCCATAATTTTTTTCTCAGTAAAATGGATTCGTCTTGATTCTTAAGCCATTTAATACGATTTTACAACTTTTGGGACACTTGTGGGAAATGTTTCCCAAAATTTAGCATTTTATCCAATGTTGACACACTCCTGTAATTTTATCCGCCACCGCAAGGAAAAAAATCATTACGCGATACTTTTGCTACTGAAAAGTAGACCTTTTACTGTTAGTCTTGAATAATCTCTGCAAAGAGTGGAATTATCTCTACCAGAGTCAATATAGCAGGTTAAGTAGAAGAATGAAGTTAAAATTTGCACATTATTCTTCAGGAAACTGTATTATAATCTCTTTGACTATCGATTACCTCATAAATGGCTTAATCCGATGTTCAATTTTTCTTTATTTATCTGAAAAAGAAGAAACAAGCATACGACATCTACAATGTACAGAAACAAGTAAATCGGTTTTATTGGGTTTCTTTGGTTTGGTAATGCTACCTACAGGATGCAATGGTTGCGTACATTGCATGTGTCAGTCTTCATTTCTTAATAAGCAATCACAAAATGGAGATAACAAAACCCGAAGTCGCAGCTCGAAGAATATGTGCAGTGGAAGGAGAAATGAAATGAAATGTGTAGTGTTTAACGCCCGCTTTTACTACATACGGCTCCACAGGCGGTGACACTGATGATACATGAGATGAAGATGGAGCACCGGTGGAATGAGATGGCGGGGGAAACCGGAGGTCCCGGAGAAAACCCGCCCCAGCGCCGTGTTTTCCACCACAAATCTCACTTTGCGGTCGCCTGGGATCGAACCCGGGCCGCCTTGGTGAGAGCCAAGCGGTCTAACCACTGAGCCACGGCGCGGCCAGTGGAAGGAGAAGGTGTCCTTTGGGAGCGTGTGGCACAAATACTTTTTTTTTGTAATTTGCGTCCTCGAACGTTAAGTCATATCGGACGATGAATGGAATGGGTGAAATGATGCTCAGATGAATCCAGGGTCCATAGAGCTTAGAGCTAACCGACATTCGTCTTTCAGGATAAGGGAAAACCCCGAGAAACTTTATCCGGGTAACTCACCCTGACCGAGATTTGAACTCGGGACCTCTTGAACGTGAGACAGACGCGATACCATCTACGCTATCGAGGCGGGCGTGACACAACGATTGTTCCAACGTTTCAACAATGGAGACGAAAACACTAAAGATTTACCACGTTCTGGAAAACACAAAGAATGGAATATTGAGGGTATACGCAAAGTTTTACGAGAAAATCCTAAAAACAGTACCAGGAGGTACATCGCCACATTAAGACCCTTAGAAAATCATACAGAAGCTGTAGAGCTGTACCTTATGAACTGACACCACAACAGGCTGAAAGTAGAGTGCATACATGCCCTCAGCTTATCCGTAATTCCATGGATGATAGATTTTTCAGGACAGCTGTCACTTTTAATGAAAAACGGGTATATTACCGAAACCCTGATACCTCGAAACAGTGGCTTGATACCCACAAACTTGCCAAAGTCATCGTTAAAATATACGAGGCATGTTTTTTAAGTCAGTACCGTTTTGCGATTCCGCAGCCGCAGCGCTACGATCGGCGTTCCGCGCATGCGCGCTGGTTACCTACATCTCTTGTCTACGCACTGACGCCATTACAGTCTGATTCTTCACTGTATACGTTGGTTACTGAGTGTTTAAGATGCCTCCGACAATCGTGAGTCCCGCCGATTGTGAAGTACGGGCTGTTATACGATTTCTTAGTGCTAAAGGCGTAAAACCTATCGATATTCATCGTGAGATCTGTGAAGTTTAGGGACAAAACATTATGAGTGATGGAATGGTAAGGAAATGGGTGAGACCATTTAAAGATGGCCGCACAAATGTGCATGATGAAGAACGGAGTGGGCGTCCTTCGGTCGTTACTGAAAATTTGGTGCAGAAAGTGGAAGAAAAGTTGAGAGAAAACAGACGCTTTACAATTTCATCATTGTGTGACTATTTTCCTCAATATTCTCGTAGTGTTTTGTATCGCATTGTGACCAAGAACTTGAGGTACCGGAAATTGTGTTCACGTTGGGTTCCGAAAATGTTGACGGATTTGCACAAAACCCAACGTTAGACAGTGCATTGACTTTCCTTGAGCGGTACCACAATGAAGGTGAAGGTTCTTTAGACCAAATTGTTACTGGTGATGAAACATGGGTGGCCTACGTCACACCAGAATCGAAACAACAATCCATGGAATGGCAACATTCATCATCACCCACAAAAGTGAAGTTTAGGCAAACCATTTCTGCCCGGAAAATCATGTGCACAGTTTTTGGGGACAGAAAAGGAGTATTGCTAGTGGAGTTTCTGCCTCGTAATGAGACAATCAATGCAGCGACTTATTGTGAGACATTGAAAAATCTGCGCCGTGCAATCCAGAACAAAAGACGTGGCAAGTTGAGTAAGGGTATCGTTTTGCTCCATGACAATGCCCGTCCACATGTGGCTAATCGAACTAAAGATCTCATCAAATCTTTTCAATGGAAAACTCTAGATCATCTTCCATACAGCCCTGATCTGGCGCCCAGCGACTACCATTTGTTCCTGCACTTGAAGAAATATTTGGGCGGTCAGCGTCTTCAAGACGATAACGAAGTCAAAACAGTTGTGATACAGTGGTTAACACGTCAGGCGGCAGAATTTTATGAGGAGGATATTCAAAAACTGGTGCTACGTTATGACAAGTGCCTCAATATTCACGGAAATTATGTAGAAAAGTAGATTAAGGTACAGGCTTTCATGTAAATATAAAATTATTGCGATATCTATGCAAGTCTTGTTTTAATTCCAAAACGGCACTGACTTAAAAAAAATGCCTCATAATTTCGGTACCAAAGTATCTGTGTGTCTGGTGGAATTTTGAAGGTGTGATTCACTTGTAGTTTGTTCCAAAAGAGCGGGAGTTTGTTATGAATGTGTATTCTCTATAACTGGAAAGAATTCATGGCATTTTGAGTCGGAGATACCCATTATTAATTAACCGAAATAGCGTTCTATTGCTACAGGACAATGCAACACCCTATACTACACCAACAACCATGGAAAACATTCAGGAATTGGGAGGAATCAAACTGCTACCACAGCCAGCATACAGCCCTGATCTCGCAACTTTAGACTATCATCATTTTCGATCCATGTCCCATTTTCTACGTGAAAGAAAAGTTTGAAGCAGTGCAAGTGGATGTCACTAAATTCTTCGCATCAAAAGCCAGAGACTCATGCCATCGTGGGATAATAAAGCTCACTGAACATTGCCTCAAAACCATCGAATCTAATGGTCCATACTTTGAAAATTAGTTAATTGCTGGTAAGAATATATTTCAAATAACTGTCTTAAAAGAGAAACAACGAGCATATAAACAGTGGCTACAACAAAAGTGAGATCATGCCAGAGAAATATATGTGGAAAAAAGAAACAAAGCAAAAATAATAGAGAAGCGCACCAGCAATCGTGGAATAAGTTTAAAAGTGATATAGAGAATGATATCCATGGCACACAACAGTTCTTATATAAAGTGATACGACTATTAAACAAAGCTGAAAAAGAAACAGTAAGAATTAATGCTATAGAAACAAAAGCATGGATTGAACAATGTACATCATTGTGGTGCCAACAAAATGAAGAGAATGAGATAATTAAGGAAGAAGAAATGAACATACAGGCTGACATAATCTCAATGGAAGAATTACTAGAAGCACTTAAGGTATGTAAAAATAGAAAAGCAACTGGACCAGACGGAATAAATATGGAACTGCTAAAATATGGCGGTATAATACTGCATTTAAGATTATTGCACTTAATAAATGAATGTTGGAAGGGGTGTAAAATTCCAGACATGTGGAATAATGCAGAAGTTATATCCGTCTTTAAAAAAGGAGATAGGAGAGAATGCCAAAATTACCGAGGTATAAGTCTTCTCAACACAGCCTATAAAGTGTATGCAAGGATTATAAATAAAAGATTGAAAAGAAAGGCTGAGGTATTAATAGAGGAAGAACAAAGCGGCTTTAGAACAGGATGATCGACAACAGATAATATATTTGTTTTGCAACAAATAATTGAGAAAAGACAAGAGTATAATTTACAAACACTTCTGGCATTCCTAGACTTCAAGAAGGCATTTCACACTGTTAATAGGGAAAAGCTATGGAAAATTATAAAAAATTATAGAAAATAGTGGATATCCACAAAAATTAATTAAAGTAATCAAAATATGTATAGCAAATCCAAAATAATAATAATCACAGGAGTTCATAAAACCGAACCAGTTTTAATTAATAGAGGCGTAAGACAAGGGTGCAGTGTATCACATACTCTTTTTAATATATATGTAAATGACATCATCCAAAATTGGAAAAGTATTATTAAATCAGGAATAGAAATAAATAAGAACAAAGTTTTAAATATTCTACTATATGCAGATGATGTGGTTTTAATACAAGAAACGGAGGATAAATTACAATATGCACTACACAGCTTGAACCAAGTATGCCAACAGTATGATCTTAAAATATCGATGGAAAAATCTGAGATAATGGCCTTTTGTGGAAACAACATATAAGCTCAAAAATAATTTTGTCAACAAACCACTAGAACAACTAAAAGAATTCAGCTATTTAGGATATAATCTTAATTATATGATGAAAACAGACAGAGATGTGAGCAAAAAGCTTGCAACATTCCAAATGATTTGTTGAACAGTGCATAGAACGTTGAGAAATAAAACAAGAAGAGATACAAGATTAAAGTTGTACAAAACAATGGCAGTCCCTACACTACTTTGTGGAAGTGAGGCATGGGTACTCACGAAGAAAATGAAAAGCCAAATTCAAAGTGCAGAGATGAACTTTTTAAGGAAAACAAAGGGATGCACAAGGTTGGATAGAATAAGGAATGAAGACATAAGAAAGGAACTCAACGTAGACTCGATAAGTAGCAAAATTGAAAAATATCAAAAGGAATGGATGCAGCACATACAAAGAATGTCCGAAACAAGACTGCCTAAGATTGCATTCCAATATTAACCACAAGGAAAGAGAGATGTTGGTAGACCTAAAAAGAGATGGAAGGAGCAATTATTGTGAGACGGAACAGGGACTCTGCCCATGCCGTGAAGTGAAGAAGAAGAAGAAGAAGAAGATAACTGTCTTAAAAACTACATTAATTATGAAAAGGTATATATATTATTTTTAATACTTTTGTAGATCAAAATTCAAGTCGATTTTTTCTTAGGTAACAGATAAAATTACGTATCGGACTAGCGAGGTTTGAGGTTTATCTTGGTCTTGAAATTTAAGCCCTCGTTGCTAACATCTCGGGCGTCAAAACTTTTTCACTTACTAATAAGCACCAACTTACCCCACAACTCTCATAAATGACTACTATGCTCCATTTCCAGAACTCTTAATTTTGTTCTACATTAAATTGCTATTATTATCTACCAATAAAGTTTGCTATACGCTATAAAAATTTTAAATTTAGAAAAAAAAATTAGCAACTGTAACCAAACACATCAGGCAATATTTTAGTTTTAGGTATACTAAGTACATACATATATACATATGTACATATATACATACTTACTTCTGCTACCACCATTAGTACTAGGCTCAAGTTCTTATCGGGAAGCAAGCCAGGTGAAAAGACTATTAGAAATCGATGTTTCAGGAGAGTGCATCTCTCCCATCATCAGGATATTTATTAAATGTTATAACCACAAATGAATCTTTGGATATAACACAAATATAAAAAACAGTATCAAAATTCGCATTACTGAACAAAAGACTGTTTTCAGTAAATTAAACGCCAGGTCAGGAGATGGCGTGAATATAGAAAATTAATTGGGTCAAAGAAACGTAACTACTTAACTTGATTATCAAGCTGTATTGATCTGTGCTTCTAAATTCTACGGATTTCCTTTTTAAGGCCGGTTTCCCAAGGGAGCTGTGCTCCTCTCGGAGGAAATGGCCAAAGCCTCCTTAATTCTCCGTTCCCAGTAACTGTTGCATTTTGCCAAGATGGTCGTCTCCTGAAAGTTGGCTCCGTGGTCGTTATCACAGCCCAGACTTCTCAGGTTGCATTAAACGAATGCTCCGTTCATGTTCATTTATTCTTAGTACTACTCTACTACAGTTAATGAGTTTGCTGCCCTGCGAGGTAATACCGAAAGGTGTTTCCGGAGTACTTTATGTTACTGTGGAGGGGTATACTGGTGTGCAATATGCATTCCCCCTCCAAACAGAAAAAATACTACTCTTACAAGTACCACTACTGCTGTTATTGCAGCCACTATCGATAGGTATTACCGCAGTGAATAACAATCAGTGTCTCGATAATTTGAATACCAACGCGTGAACGAAAACAATAGTTCGCCAGGAAAACATTGTTAACTGTAGCATGTCATGCACAAGCGTTTAAATAAAATACATCTGACTAAACTAGTACAAATAGTGTCATTCCTCCTTCCACTTTCAGTCCATGCAATAAAATTTTCTTTACTGCTTATCTTTAAGCAAGGATCTTTGCCTAGTCACTATCCAGGGCATACATTTATTTTAAAACCCAAAAAATACAACATTCAGCGCAGAACACGAGCTAAATAGATGTCGAGACAAGGGGATCTTCTGTGAGAACAGAACCAGGGACATGGACGTACCTAGCTAGTTTGTATCACCGACGTAGTCTTCAGCAAAAGGCAACCAAAAAATAATCCCCGCGTCAGAGTGCAAATGAAGCAAACACTCCAACTAAACAAGAGCAACAAGGGGAAAAAATAACAATAAAATAGATAGTATATCAGAAAGTTACAAATACAACTGGCTGAAAGAAGTATTTCAAAAGAGCCAATTAATCTGGAGAAAGGTAAAGGAAAATAGATGAAGATGTAATTATCATCACTAAAGAGGTTGATATCCAGGAAGGAAAGATCTTGAATACAATATTGTGTATATTCATTGTAATTTGGCTTAGTTCTCTTATATTTATAATAATAAATAAATAAACTTAAATTCGCAAATTCAAACGTCGGTAGAGAAAGATGAACTAAGTGCAGAGAAAATGGTTTGCAGAGAAAATGGTTTGCAGCATAATTTCAAATGAAATAAGATCTTGAATGTAGCCAAGAAAAACAAGAAACCAAAATTTCATGTAACTGCAGAGTAAAGAGATGGGATATGTGTAATAAAAGTACAGCAGTGTTCGGCAGAAGAGTTGATATCCCAATATTAATTTATACAATAAATAAAAACAAATTGGTATTTAAATTTGGGGAGTCGAAGTGCAAGAGGTTAGGAAAAGAAGAGTAAAGGTGAGGATACATTAATCCTAAAGTTCATTAGAAAGAGGATTATTATACACCACAAAAATTGTTAAGCAAAATGTAAATACTGAATGAATAATTTTAGAAAAGTGAAAACAGTGATCGAAGTATACAGCCAATAAAAAAGAAGTAACTTAACTCAAAATTAGGAAGAAGTGCAGTATTCTAAACAAAGACAAGACGGTAAAAAGTAATCAAAAGGAAGATATAGGTAAAGAAACTTGGAAAAAATAATTTAATAGGAACGAAGACAAATTAAAATTAAAATTGGCAGAAAAAGCAATGCATGAGTAAAATATAATCTTTTGACTTATGAAATATTGAAAGTCAAATACTCTGGTAACTAATAAACGTAGGAGATGGTTGAAATAGATATAGAGGAAGAGCAACATACATTTTAGGAAAATACTATAAATGTTGTAGGTTGGGACACAAATATACAAACGGAGCAAATGTGCCACAATTGTGGCGAACCATAAAATAAAAGGATGTAAACACACGACAAAATGTTATTTACGTCAATTAAACGAGTACAAGGAATACTGGACACTTGTCCTTGTTCAGAAAAGACAGAATTGGCAAGTTTTCACAAATGAAGCAGGAAAGTGATGTTAAAAATATAAGTTGTAAACATCATTTTACATAAATGTATAGTATATTGTGTAGAGATGGCAATTATAGGGGGAACAAATGTTACCCAATTGTTAATTCGAAACAGGTCCATAAAAGTAACATCAAACTTTTATACGCAGAGAAAGTGATGTACATAAACATACAACACTGAAATGTGACAGATGGGTATCTGAGAAGGGCTACCTGACAAACTGAATGAACTATAGGAGCGGAGAGTACCATATGAAAAATTATTGAGAATGAAAACTAAAGTAAATTAGAGAAGATATAACAAATATCGCGAAAGAAAAAAAATAGTCATTAATGAGTGTAAACTTGGATCTGCATTGTGAAGTACAATACTGAGAGATGATTCCGAAATGCTCCATAATTTGGAAGGGTTGTAATGGGAGTCCCAAATCACGAACATAAAGTTTTTCCTCTGGAATTAAAATTAAAAAGAAAACCACTATTACAGCTGCTGCTATTGCAATGTCTTCTACTGTTGCCATTCCACTTATTGGTACTATATGTAGAACAACTTCTGCTAAGTAATTAGTCATTTGCTACTAGTATGACTTCTTGTGGTTCTTTGTTTTCTGCCATCATCACCATATACTACTACTGCTGCTACTGTTGTACACGTCTGTAGTGTTTTGGTCTGCGCTTTCTATAAGAGAATTTTTAATGTTGAAAAGATTGGGGTCACGATTATAGGCATGTAGTGTCAGTCGATAGTGACAGATCACTCCAGTATCACTTGTCCTGTAAGAACTGTTGAGAGTTATGCTTAACACCATCGGTATAATAACCTATTGACATCGAACATTCCCTGGGCAGATCACCGGTTATTATTATCATCATCATTATTATGCTTTTATCACTAATCTTCATTTCATTACATTGTCAACATTATCAACTAATTTTACAGTTTTTGCGGTCTTGTCCACTCAACCTTCTGCAAATTATTTTTTTAGAAGACTTTATTTATCTACTTCTTATTAATCGAGAACCACTTTTATTATAAATTAAGTCAATTCGTCGAGATGAAAGATCTATACAGTAGGCTAGAACGATTGTGAGATTTTCAAAATATGTCTTGACTTTGATGATTCACGCTCCCTGCATAAACACAAGAAGAGAAAAGAAAACTCACTTATTATTTAGAACAAACTATAAACACTTGAAAATTCAGATCAATGACAAAGAATATCTCGGAAATGATTAACGCTTTACAATTTTTTTAAACAAATTGCTACTTAAAACTATATCTACAATTCTTATGTATGCATAACATTTTGAACTCAAATTACGGTTGACATATCAAAGTCATTCAAAAAAGAGAACTTCGTAGACTACTACAGGAAATTTTATTTCAAATGCAAATATATTAATCAAAGTTTTTTTTTTTAATTTGTTCCTTTAACTACAATGGTGATATCGGCGGTCGTTCTCCTTTGTAACATATCGAAGCTATTAACTCGTATTCGTTAGGTTTTTTAATGATTACATCACACACACACACACACACACACACACACACACACACACACACACACACACACACACACACATTCATACTTCCAGACTCTGGTGAAGATGGAGAATTATCTTGGTCGGAGAAAAATCCCCATCCCCACCGCCGGAAATCGAATCCGGGACCCCTAGCACGGCAGGCAGGTGCTCTACCGACTGAGCTACGGGGCCAGCCATTAATCAAAGTTATTAGAGTAACTTTTGGAAAAATTATAATTAACGATAACCAATCCATGTAAATGGTAGTTTAAGGCAGGGAGATCTTTTTGTATTCTTCGGGCCTTATTCTTAGAAGATGTAAACCTAAGTGCCAAATTTCGTGTTTAAGTAACGTATTTTTGAGTTACGCTGTTCATACAAACCCACACACAGTCTTTTCCTAAAACTTCTTTTTTATTCAGGAAACACGAAAACCTGTATTTTTAATTAAATACTTTTATCCAATTTTTGGGTAGAATGAATACTTCATTTTTGTACTGTATGTAAGTACTAGAAAAAGTAATAAACATAATTAATATTCCTTGTGAATTTGAGAGGAAACAAAAGGGACTCTAGAATAGTAAAATTTATGTAATTATGTGAACCATTTGTTAAAAAATACTGG